>APFE031576089.1:0-64424 GCA_000404065.3 Pinus taeda
CCATTTTTGCATATTTTTTTCCATCATCGAAATCTGCAATGGTTACAACTTAGTGTCGAACACTCCAAAGGAATCAAGAAATATAGGAAAAAATCGTGTCTTATTTTTTTCCCAGCATTCCTCGCAAGACCATAATCCCATTAATGTGGTCTAGTTGTATATGTTTTTCTCTAGAAAATTTACTTGTTTAAATCTAACGATGGGCATATACATCCCAATCACATTAATGAGAATAACCTATCTCTTTGCTCACTTAGAAGCTTTGACCTAGACTTAGTCAATTTCCAACTCTACTTGAACCCTTATTTCCTTGTGTGATTCCTTGAGAAATTAGGCCCCTATTATTTAGGAATTTTTCCAAAATGGATTGCGTAATTCCCAAGGTTGATCTTTTGATTGCATGCAAGACATGTACACTCAAGACTAGTCTACAACTAATGTTATGCTGCCTTGGAATCCCCACCACATCTAGGGATCTTGAATTATTTGCATGCACTAGATATTTTGGGTTGATTGATCAGTTAACTAGATAATCACTAAGTTTGACTGAAGTCCCACTAAACAAATGACCTTCCACTAGTTCCTCCAACAATTATAACTAGTTTAAGTGGAAACAACGTGAGATAAATGAATTTGATTGCTACAAATTAGAAATCACACATGCTTAACTAGAATCTAACTCCTCCAACTCGAACTTACTAAGAAAACTGGGTGACACAATCCATGTGACACAAGTTAATTGTATCAAAGTTGTCTAATGATGAGGAAATTCAAAATTTTAATTCAATTAAGGAAAAATCAAATTGAATTTTTTTTTGCTGCATTTTTCAAAAATCCTTTAGGTCAATCTAATCCATGTTGTCGATGACAATCAAGAGTTACACCACAACAATATGTTGATAACAACAACCGGAAAATAGAAGTAGCATTCAAAATAAATGAAATGGTTAAGAAACACATATTAAAACACAATAAATGGAGACCCCAAAAAGTACTCCAACTATGTTATTGTTTATCCATGTTCAACGAAAGTGCCTCCTTTTCTCCTCTCACGAGGCACACCTCTATTATCGACCTCCATCGCCCTAAATCCCATCAGTTTTTTTCAGTCTCCATCACTCCACTTCTTGTAGAACCCATCAATAGCATAAATACAGAGCCATAATCCTTTACCTTTACCTATTTTAAAAGTGCCCCGTATTGAAAGTTTTAAGACAAAGTTAATTTTAAGACAAAAGATTTATTTATTTTGAAAAAATTGTCTTAAAATTGTATAGTGGTGTTGAACTAACGTCATACAAGTTGCCTCTAATTGTATCAATAGAGATCGAAGGGATAGAAGACAAATTGATGTCTAGAATATCTTGTGAGGAAAAGTTGTCATGATCTTCAGAGTTGTCTACCCCCTCAAAATGAAGAGATGGAATTTTTTTTTTCTTTATATAAGATAGCATGAATGGTAAGTGAAATATCATCCTCGGTATAGGCAGGAGACAATAGTATCCTTAAGTTGGTGGACCTATGGCGTAGCATCAGAGTCAGTTTTGCAGTTGTTAGATAATATTGTCTTGAATTGATATGTTTTTATGTTAATCATTAATTTTATTAAATGGATTTCACCTTAAGTGGTCATTGTCTTAAACCTAAAGTTGTCTCCAAATATTTTTGTCTTCAATATAAAATTTTGTCTAAAATAATTTTTTCTTAAACTATTTTTTTCTTAAATATAGAATTTTGTCCTAAAATATTTTTGTCTCAAACCATTTTTCTCTTATATATACAATTTTGTCTTAAAATATTTTGTCTCAAACTATTTTTGTCTTAAATGTAAAGTTTTGTTTTAAAATATTTTTGTCTTAAATTTTATTCGTATATATGGACTTTAGATGGAAGGAGTTTTTTTACTTTTCTTTTTTCTTAATTGATGCGTAGACTTATTCTCAAGGGAATATGATGAGCATATGCTTCTTCTTAATGCTCATTAATGGCTTCAGTGTATTACAAAATTTGTCTTACATTGACTTTAAATAAATTAAAAGAAATAGACTTGTGCCAAGCGGCTCCCCACCCACCAATTTCGCGGGGATTTGAGATTATTCCAATTCTAACAAGTTTCTCATTATTATTTATAACATTCATTTTAATATTAAAAATTTATTTTTAAAATGGGGCCATTTACTTTTAATAAATTTAAAAATTAATTCAATGTGGCTCCCCACCACAAATTCACGGGTTTGGGTTATATTCGAGTTTCAATAAGTTCCTCCATTTTGACATTATTTAAATTCTAATAAGCTCCTCATTATTATTTATAGCATTAATTTATTTAGGAAAACGGTCCATTACTTTTAATAAATTAAAAAAAATCGTCTCCCACCCACCAATTTCCTAGGGATTTAAGATTATTCCAATTCTAATAAGTTCCTCCATGTTGAGATTATTCAGATTGTAATAATTGCCTCATTATTATTTAATGTTGATATTATTCAAATTATAATAATTTCCTCATTATTATCTATGACATTCATTTAGCAAAATGGTCCATTACTTTTAATAAATTTAAAAAATTATATTATTGCCACGTGGACCCACCAATTTCCTTGGGATTTGAGATTATTTTAATTCTAATAAGTTCCACCATGTTGAGATTATTACAATTCTAATAAGTTCCTCATTATTATTTATATCATTCATTTATACATAAGAAAATTATATTTAACAAAATGGTTCGTTTTATTTAATAAATAAAAGAATTAGGTCAGTGTCATGTGGCTTCCCACCCACCAATTTCCTAGGGATTTAAGTTTATTCTATTCTGATAAGTTCCTCCATGTTGAGACTATTCCAATTCTAATAAGTTCCTCATTATTATTTATAACATTGATTTATATATAAGCAAGTTTTATTTAGCAAAATGATCCATTACTTTTAATAAATTAAAAAAATTATATTTGTGCCACGTGGCTTTCCACAGACCAATTTCCTAGGGAATTAAGGTTATTCCAATTCTAATAAGTTCCTCATTATTGTTTATAACATTGATTTATATATAAGAAAATTGTATTCGCACAAATGGTCCATTTGTTTTAATAAATTTAGAAAATTAGATTCATGTCATGTGGCTTCCCACCCACCAATTTCCTAGGGATTTCATATTATTCCAATTCTAATAGGTTCCTCCATCTTGAGATTATTCCAATTCTAATAAGTTCCTCCATGATAATTTCCTCATTATTATTTATAACATTCATTTATATGTAACGAAATATATAACATAGTATTTTTCTATTTCTTCACTACAATGCAAATAAATTCCATAAATTCCATCCATTCTAGTATTAAGATATCCCTCAACGTGTTGGAAGATCATATGAGGAAGACCATATCAGGCTGGAATATTGTGGGCTACAAGTTGTAAATTATTTTAAAATGAAAAATT
The DNA here is from genome assembly GCA_000404065.3 of Pinus taeda. Taxonomy (NCBI): domain Eukaryota; kingdom Viridiplantae; phylum Streptophyta; class Pinopsida; order Pinales; family Pinaceae; genus Pinus; species Pinus taeda. The sequence goes on from APFE031576089.1 coordinate 3,440, forward strand.
TGAAAGTAAATGTTTGCATCACAAAGATAAAAATTGATAAAAAAATATAGCCCAAATATAAAATAATAAAATTACATTAAATGCTTAAAAATATTTTAATTTTGAAAATGTATTTCTTTTCATTGTACATATTACTTGACATTGAAATATTTTACTTAATATGGAATTGAATTATTTTACTTATGAAATAAATTGTCTATATTAATAAGTTCTATGATAGCTTCCTCCATGATTAATAAATTATGAAAATTAAAAATTATGTTTGATATTGTGAAATGCATTATATTGTAAGTTTATTATTATTATTATTATTATTATATATTATTATAATTTATATATATATGTATGTATGTATGTATGATGTACGTATGAATAGATAGAGAGAGAGACGAGAGAGTAATAATTTTTGAAAATAATTCATATTATTAAAGAATTAAATTATAGATTTAAAATTCCATCATAATTCACATTATATATATTATCTTTTTAATTTAATATATTTTCAATGAATTATAGTAAAATGGAATTTTTCAATTGCACAAATGCTTATTCCGTTTATTAATTATATGAATTTATTTGAAAGTTCATTAAGCTATTAACTCATTTGTTTTTAGATTTGCCACTTTCAATTTTGATTTTTTTTTTTTAGGAAAAAAAAAAATATTAATTTATAGGGAAATTATTAATCTAAGGCTTGATATTCCTAGGGTATTATATTATTCATAGGGTTTATACTATCAATCTTTGGAATTAATATAAATCTATTGGGTATATAATCATGGTCAAGCATGGTATAACGTCACAATGCGATAAATATTTTCTCAATATGAAAATCTACCAATGTCGCAATGTGACAAGCATTGTTTGAGTATGAAAATCAACCATGGTCAACCATGTTCCAATGTCACATTGTGACAAAGGTTATCTCAACCATGGTGAAACATGGTCAATCATGGTCAGCCATGATCAACCATATTCCAATCTCGCATTGCGAGAAATATTTATCTTAGGGTTTATAATATTTAACTTAGGGTTTTTATTCCTTGAGTTTATGATATTTATCCATTGGGTTTAATATTATTCCCTTGTGTTTATAATCCTTGCGGTTTATTATTCACTTGGGTTTATAATATTTATCTTAGGGTTTATATACCTTGAGTTTATAATATTAATCTCTTGGGTTTAATGTTATTCCCAAGTGTTTATATTACCAACCCGTTGGTTTTTTAATCCCCCTTGTTTATTATTCCCTTGGGTTTATAATATTAATCCCTTTAGGGTTTATATACCTTCCATTTATAATATTAATCCATTAGATTTAATATTTTTCCCATGGGCATATAGTACCATTGGGTTCAATCATGGTCAATCATGGTCTCATTGTGACAAAGATTATCTTTTGGTCCAACGTACATTTTCACAACCATAGTCATCCATGGTCAACCATAGTCCAACATCGCATTGTGACAAAGATTGTCCCAATATGGAGATCAACCATGGTCAATGATGGCAAGCCATTATCCAACATCACATTGTGACAAACATTGTCTCAATATGAAAATCAATCATGGTTAGCCATATTCCAACATCGCATTGTGACAAATATTTTTCTTGGGGTTTATAATATTTATCATAGGGTTTATATTCCTTGGTTTTATAATCATTTGGTTTTATTATTCCCTTGGGTTTATAATATTTATCTTAAGGTTTATACACCTTGGGTTTATAATATTAATCCTTTGGGCTTAATATTATTTCATTGGGTTTATATTATCAATATGTTGGGCTTTTAATCCCTTGTGTTTTAAGTATTAATCTCTTGGGTTTATTATTCCCTTAGATTTATAATATCAATCCCTTTAGGGTTTATATGCATTGCATTTACAATATTAACCCCTCGGGTTTAATATTTTTCCCTTGAGTATATAATATTTTTCTATTTTTGAATTAATCCCTTATGTTTATTATTCCCTTCGATTTACAATACCAATCCCTTAAGTTTATTTGGTTCAATATTCCTACGGCATAATATTACTAATAGGATTTATAGTATTAATTGTAGGGTTTAATATAAGTCCATTGGGTTTACAATCATTGTCATCCATGGGCCTTGATGTGTTTTGGAAGAGGCTAGTGTTTAATAACTATATTCTGAAGGAGTGTTTAAAGTTGAATTTTATATCAACCACATTTAAATTGTAGTTTGATTTTTATTAAATGTTTGTTCATAATTACTTTATTATTATTTATTAAATTATTTAATATTATTTTATTATAATATTATTGATAATAACATTAATTACTGTTGACACCTAATCATAGGGATTGGGCAAACAACTGTAAATAGTGTAAATAAATAATAAGATAAAATGGAGAGTCATCGGGAGAAGAAACTCAACAGTCACTCCCTCATGTATATAACTATTAACAACCTAAATGAATAAACATAATCTCATTTGAGGAGTTACCTCCTGGCTTGACATGGTATCAGAGCCAAGTCCATTTTTGGCATTGCAATCTTCCATTGTAACTCCCTTCTACAATTTTTAAGAAATTTGTCCTGCAGTCTACCATATTCTTCAATTCTATGACCTCTGCATGATAACCGGTGTAACATTTGGTGTAATGCTTGGTGTACCTCCCCTTTCATCTCTCAGCTCCTGCTGTGTTATCTGGCACATAGAAGCATTCTTGTAGCTATAGTCTTACTCTTTGAAAGACTGCAAATAAAGATTTTTTCCTGGACTGGAATCCTTTGTAGAAGTAACATTGTTCGTGTCTTCCTTCTGCTCATATGCAACTTTTTAATTGTGTTTTGCATTGTTATCCTCATTAGGATGCACATCCATATAAATGTGTTGTCATTGCTTTATGTAATACCCACCACCATTGCTACCTATTTGCAATTGCACGCTCGCTCTTATTCGAAGTTTGTTGCTTCCTTCTCTTTTGACAAGTTTTTTTGGACATCGTTGTTGCTTCATCAAGTGTCATATCCATCTTTTTCTCAGTCAATGCAATTATATTAGCAATAATCACTCCCATACTCGCCATTATATTCCGCAGATGTTATTAAAACCTAATCAAATATTAATACAAAACTTGATAGAGGTAGCTTTTGCTGCTCTTCCTCCCATGTTGTTGTTGCTCCCTCCAGTAAGCTTCTCCCTCCAATACGTTGCTCCCTCCAGTACGTACTCCCTCCATACTGCATTTTTTACCAGACCTGCATTCTTGACCAAAACTGCATTTTTTTTCTTCAGAATATTGTTAATACAGTGTAGTTCTTTTCTTTAACACCAAAAGTGAAAATATTTTATATATTGGCAGCATAAGTACATTTTTTTACAGTGCACAATTTCTTTTTTTAAATGTATTCATTGATATCTATTATGGGAGTGGTTCTCATCGGGAAGGAGAACTATCTAGAATGGTCACGAAAAATCAAACACACTCTCATTTTTAATGAGTTGTGGAAAGGAATGTGCATTGGAGGCGGAGACAAAGAACCAAAACAGCCTACCTCAAACAAGGAATTCGCCATTTGGGAAAATAAGAACAACAAGGCTTATGCCTTGATTGCAACATCAATAAATGAAGAGGTGAGTTTCCATATTTCACCATTCTCAAATGCTTTCAAAGCCTTATAAAAACTGAAGGAACTCTATGACTCACATTCTGCACTTGAAGTTGTTCAACTCATGATTAAATTGTTTAGCCTTGAATTACAAAATCCTCTTGCTCTTGCATCAGAAGTAAAATATATTATGCATGATATCAAAGTCACTAATGTTGAACTGGACATTCCTATGATAACTATTTTCAGGGCACTTTATCCCACTTACTCACTTTATCTTGAGTCATTGCAAGCAAATGGAAACCTCAAAGAAATTACCTTTGACTCCATTGTGAAAAAATTTGTTGAAAGAGAGAAAGATTTTGGAAAGAAGATAGCTCCTCAGTCTTCTAAAAATACTATATGTCTTGCACATAGAGAGAATAAGCTTTCTTAATATTCTTCGAGAGAAAGAGATGGTCGAAGAGGAAGAGGAAGAAGAAATTTTAGAGGCAGGGGGGTAGACACTCTCAAGGGGAAAAGTCAGATTTGCATTGCACACATTGCAAAAGAGATGGATCACATGATGCATCCACATGCAAGTTGCCTTGGAACAAGATTGAGCAGGAAAGAAACCAACCCAAAGGTAAAACTAATGACAAAGAGAAAGGTAAAACACCTAAATCTATTCACTATGTTGTGGCACACTGTAATATTGGAGTAAATGAAGACATATTTAATGCTTCACTTTCTTCTTGGAAAAATGATTGATTGCTTGATTTAGGATCAGCTTGCCACATGACCTCTAGAAGATATTTTTTTGAGGAATTCACTGACAACGTTGATGGAGGAGTATACTTTGCAGACAAGTCAAAACTCAAGCCATGAGGGCTTAGCCCAATTAGCTTTAAATTGCTTGGTCTTCCAAACTTTCTTCTACATCATGTTTTATATCACCCAAAACTAAGGAGAAACTTACTGTCCTTCGTCCACATCCACCAGCAAGGGACACTCCATTCATATGTTTGATGGCAAGGTTGAGGTGAGAAAAGCATCAAATCACTCACTTATCATGATAGGGATAGAAGAATAAAGGCTTCTAAAGCAATAAGGTACCTTTGCTCATGAGCAATTTTTTCATACAATTCTCATTATGAAGAAGGTACATTTCCATCAAGTTTATTATGGCATGTTAAATTTGGACACTTGAACTATGAAAACCTTTGTTTTTTGAAGAAAAATGATGTTACTCGTTTGCCTACAATTCCTAGGAAGCTTAAGCAATGTGATGCTTGCATTCTAGGAAATCATAGAAAACAGTCTTTTCATGATTCACATTCCCGAGAGCATAGAAAACTTGAACTCATTCATTCAGATTTATGTGGTCCAATGGTTGTTCCTTCTGCAAATGGAAATAAATATATGATGACAGTTTTTGATGACTACACCAGAATGTGTTGGGTTTATTTATTGAAGAACAAATTTGATGCTTTTCAAACATTCAAGAACTTTCATACATGCATTCAAAATGATGCACAATCTCATATTGCCTCCATTCACACTGATAATGAAAAAGAATGCACTTCAAATGAATGTGAAAACTGTCTTCGGCAACATGGGATCAAACATCAAACAATTGTGCATTATAATCCCCAATAGAATGGAGTAGCTAAAACAATGAATATGAAAATCTTAAATATGGTGCGCTCCATGATGTTTTTCAAGAATGTAAAATTGATGTTTTGGGTTGATGCAGTTATATGTGTTGTATATGTAAAGAATAGATGTCCATCTAATGCTATTAGAAACAAGACTCCTTATGAAATATGGTATGGGCACATTCTTTCGGTAAAGCATCTCAGGGTCTTTGGTTCCACATGTTATGCCTTGGTACCAAAGGTATATAGAAACAAACTTGGTGCAACGAGTCGTAAGTGTATCTTCCGAGGGTATTCAAACACATCGAAAGCATATCGTCTCTATGGTGAAGTCAATAAAAATTTTATTTTATCTAGAGATGTAATCTTTCTTGAATCATCCAAAGTTGATAATGTTGTCGAGCGGCAACTTCATTGCTTGGATAGATTCACAAATGCAGAATCATTTCATGAATTTGATAATTATATTCCACATCTTCAAGGGGGGATTCCTATAATAGATCAACATGTGGAATCTTCTTCTGAAACACTCTCTCCCCCACATGAAACTCCAAAAATGGATGATATTTTGAGTGATGTGATTGATAGAATTTGGAGACTCAATCTTGATTTAGTCCCAAATCACTCAACTGAGTAGCCTGGAGCATCCTGGAAAGGTCCCCAAAACTAGCTCACTAAGACACTTGAAAGTGTTCATCCTGATGAGGTTAGAAATACAAGAACTAGAAATTCAACCCAACAAAATGGAGGTGATGTAGATGACTTTGATTCACATGTTCATATGGATGTTTCTTTTGATTATGAATTGAATTTGTCTATAGATTTTGAACCAAATTCCTTCAAAGAAGTCACTTCTCATGATGAATGGAAAGAAGCAATACAAAAGGAGTATGATGCCTAGATAAAGAATGGCACTTAGAAGGTTGTTCATTCTCCATTGGGAACCAAACCAATTGGCTACAAGTGGGTTTACAAGAACAAGTATAAAGCTGATGGCTCACTTGACAAGCACACAAGCCTGCTTGTGGCAAAAGGTTTTGCACAAAAGGAAGGGGTTGATTATGGGGAGACTTTTGCCCCCACAATAAAATGGGCTACCATCCGGACACTCTTTGCCTTAGCAGCTCAGAATGGTTGGAAAGTCCATCAAAAGGATGTAAAAACTGCTTTCTTGAATGGAGGTCTAAAAGAGAATGCTTTTATGTCCGAGCCTCAAGGATTTGCTGTGAAAGAACATGAACATAAAGTATGTAAATGTGTGAAATCCTTGTATGGCTTCAAACAAGCAGCTTGGTATTAAAAACTAATTGAGCATCTTCTGAAACTCAATTTTAAACATTATGATCTTGATGATGCAACTTTGCTTTTCAAGAAAGTTGGAAAAACAGTTGTATATCTTGTGGTATATGTAGTTGATCTTTTGATAATAGGGAACAATGAAAACTACATTGCATCCATAAAAAAGGATTCAGGAAAGGTTTTGGAATGATTGATTTGGGCCATGTTCATTACTATCTTGGTATTAAAGTAGCTTAACATCCGAACTCCATATTCTTTTCTCAAAAGAAGTACAATGGAGATTTGTTGAACAGGTTTGGCATCGCTGAATGCAATACTCCGACTACCCAATGGAACAAAACTTAAAGCTCACATCCATTGGAGGAAAAGAATCTGAGGACGCAACAAAGTATAGACAACTTGTAGGAATTCTCAACTACCTCACTACTACAATACCAGAGAGTTCGTTCGTTGCTTGAATCCTCTCCAGGTTTATGCAAAAGCCTTGTGAGGGACATTGGTCTGCTACAAAAAGAGTTCTAAAGTACTTGAACGGAACTCAAGACTTTGGGCTCAAGTATAGAAAGGTAGGCAACTTCACCGTGATTGGATACTCTGATTGAGACTTCGATGGAGACAAAGGAACTGTCATATCTACTTCTGGTTATGCTATGAGTCTCGGATTAGGAGTTGTCTCCTAGAGATCATGCAACAGATTCCACAACAAAGACAAGTTATGTGGAAAGAGCTAAGGCAATAAAAGAAATTGTGGATCAAGAAAATTCTGGAAGATTTGCACGTAAAACAAGTACATTCAACTACACTCATAATTGACAATACCTCGGCAATAAAGTTGGCCAAGAACCCAAAGTTCCATGATCAAACGAAGTACATCAATACAAAATGTCATCTAATTCGACATCATGTTGAGGGCAAAACTATCCATCTTCTTCTTTGTTCCCCTAATGAGCACATTGCAAATATCTTCACTGAAGCACTTGGGAGAGAAAAGCTTGAAAGATTCAGAATGATGCTTGGAATCACCAACATCCCTTCAGATTAAGGGAGGGAATGTTGACACCTAATCATAAGGATTGGGTGAACAACTATAAATAGTATAAATAAATAATAAGAGACAGTTCAGATTCATGGGGAGATGAAAGTCACCAGTCACTCCCTCATATATATAACTATGAACAACCTAAATAAATAAACATAATCTCATTTGAAGAGTTACGTCAATTACATTAATTCTTAATATTATTAATAATTGATATACTTATTTGATATGGATTAACCACATTTCTTAATATCTTTGTGTTACTATTTAACATAATTCAATTGATATTAAATTTTAATGTGAATTAACTAAAAATAATAGAATTTTAATATGAATTAACTAAAATAAAATTGAATTGATATTAAATTTTAATATAAATTAACTAAAATAAAAAGTTACGTTTTAACACAAAAGATTTATTTTGTCTTAAAAATATCCTTAATGGTGTATTTGAGATTTATCCACTTGTGGGAAAGTTATTGCTGGTTATCCTGCCTTTTCTTCTAAAGTTTTTTCATTAATAGTTTGACGGATATGTCTGCGATCTGTAGAGGATTGATATCTGCTATTTGCTATATCAGCAAATATATCAAACACTTATTAATGAAGCTGTTACGTGTTTTCCTGTTGAAAAAAGAGAAAGCAATCACAACCTTTGTTTGCCCTATTTAGCTGCAATTAACAGTGAGATCAATCTTGGGAAAGCAGAGAAGTTTAGTGTGAGGAAGGCCGACTGTAAAATGTGGCATCGTTTTACCATTTCCTCTTAAAACAGACTAGAAAAAATACAAGTTGCAAGTTAAATCTACAGTGGTCTTGATACAATTCTATACAGTACAGCTATTTAAGCCAATCAACTCAATTACTCTATATGGACAAAGCATCTGTGTGATCAAATGTGCAACTCATAAAACATGTGGCCACCCCAAATTAGCGCATAAATGGGCAGATAGATGTTTAATTCAGACTTACATGCTAAGAGCATGATAAAGGCCTTCAATATAGTTGCAGTGGACGACACCCAATCTTGTAAAGAAGAGGTCCGTAGTTCCGATGTTATGTTACGACAGGGGCAACTTGTACATAGGACGGCCCACCAGTCGGATCTATAGGTAGCGAGGAAAAGAAAATTACAAACAGCAGCAACAATCGGAAGCGGGCGGTAAACTCTGTATCCGAATTTCAACTCGAAGAAAATCTGAGAGGTGTACACACTTAAAAGCGAGTGGCAACCACTACATATTTTTCCACAGCATCAGCTTCGTCGCTTCTGCTTTACATAACTTATATCTGTAGTCCTTCAAAGGTCTGGCCAAATTGCCAATTTGCATCAGTGACGTTATAGGAAGTGATCGTTGAACCATCGCTGGTGGTGAGCTGGAAGGAGAGACTCTGCCCATTCAAATAGGTGTTGCTCTGCCAATTCTGTCCCCAGTTGCGGGACATTGCTTCCCAACCAGTATTGGAACCTTTGATGGAAACAGCCACCACGTCCCCTGCGCCTCCTACGTTGGTAATGAGCACCAAATTGAAATAGGAGTTCCCACTGATTGTGAATCGAATTCCTCCTGTCCTCACACATGGTACTCTGCACGCATTAACATTAATTTTGAATCGTAGTCATCCATCCCAGTTACCGTGAACTTGGTAAAAAAAAATCGAAACTTAGAGGATAACGTTGATAGAAGAAGAGCAAACATTAATTACCTTCGGAACATGATGGGAACAATGCCACCCTTGTCAATGGCAATCTGTTGAAAAGCAGGTTGAGCTATGTCGAAGAGTCGGAGAGGTGGATTCCACCATCCTCCGTTGTCGTTGGGAAGAGAAGAGTTCGGGGGCAGAAGTTAGTACTAGTAGCAGTAACTGTCACATTGCCGGGTAGACACCACTGAGGGTCAGACTGGTCGTCGCATTTCATTTCGTAGCAGGCTCCACGTTGAAAAGCGCCGTGCTCAGAGCTGTAGTGTTCGTACCATAACCTTGGCTATACAAATTACCGTATCCGCACGCACCGCCTGTCAAAATTACACCATGCAATCACTTAGCTAATATATGGTATTACAAATACGGTTCATAAAAACAGAGAAACCACCTAATTCAATGGAATGTTTTTGAGGTTATAACTATTCTTATTGACTTTCAACGGGTTTCAGGCAAGGTAGAATTACCATCGTGACTGACGCGTCACTGCCACCATAGAAAGTAGCATGCGCGGATTGCCAGCTGCTATCTAATGCATAAGCCACACCAGCTATCCAGCAGAAACAAAGCACGGTCACCAGCTGTAGAAGCGCCATTTCGTTGCAAATCGTTCAAATACTTAGAAAACGAAGTCAGAAATGATATCTAAGTTGATACTGATTGCAGAACCCAACATATCTCAATTATATAGAATGTGAGGTTAACGAGACTTATGATCTCTTCCAATAAAAAAATGTACGATTCTATAGGGCAGTAAATACAAGAATATGGAGACATTAAGAAGACTTTGAGAAATATTATACTATAATAACTTCCACATGCAAGGCACCTTCAAACTAACCGTAGCAGCATCTCATCCCGCGAATTGGGCCATCTGCACATGGGATTGGGGTCTCTAAAATATTGCGATATGATCCCTATCAGTCAACCGTGTCGTTATTATAACCGAAGCTGGGAAGTTCGGACAAGGGGGCTGAAAGCCATTTCAGGTTAGGATTCCTCCACCAAACCTATAATCTATAAAAATTAATTGACAATGAAAGCCATTTTACTTGGTATCTGCGCTTGAAATTCGGAGTATTTTGAATATATTATACGGATAAAACTATTGAAAAAACATAAAAAACGTGACATATTTGTTTATTCCAAGGGAATGAAACAGAAATAATAGAAATGTGGAGAATGTAGATAAGTGCCAGTCCCGATCAACTGTTTTAACGGCCCTCAATTCTGAGTGTTTTGAATATATTATACGGATAAAACTATTGAGAAAACATAAAAAACGTAACATATTGGTTTATTCCAAGGGAATGAATCAGAAATAATAGAAATGTGGAGAATGTAGATAAGTGCCAGTCCCGATCAACAGTTTTAACGGCCCTCGTTGCTGCACCAGACGTGCAAACGGCCGGAGGACGAGGTCGTTGTGTTTACTTTTCTTGTTTTCTTTTTTTTCCTCAGCGCCCTCAATGACCGATGCCGGACAAGGCCTAATATCGTCCACGGGAGAAGCAGGCCAAGGTGTTTAATCCTTTTATTATAACGGCGGCGAGCAGGCGTTTACCCATAGGACCTGTTGTACCGTTTACTGGAATTTGGCGGCCATGAAAGTTCTTAATGAATAGATGGCTAAACGTTTTATGAATAAGTGGCCCTTCATATCCAGATATTTACGTTCCATCGACATGAAAGCTTGCAAAAAATAAAATATGACGCGAACTTACTTCGCAGATAAAAGGATGAAAAATATTTTTTCCCAATTTTGTAGAGAGCGATTCGGTGGATGCTTTGCCCATGGGGTTCCTTTAAAATATGAAAAATAATTTTTCGATTTCGTAGTTTAGCCTGTTTTGCCGTATTGTCATGTATGCGTGTAGCCATGGGGTTCCTTTAAAATATGAAAAATAATTTTTCGATTTCGTAGTTTAGCCTGTTTTGCCGTATTGTCATGTATGCGTGTAGCCACCATTGAAGTTTTGCATTAATATTTGACAGCGACTTGTTTGCTTTGGAGTGGGCTTTGTTCGTCAATACAATTTTGAATTGGTGCTATCTTTTGATGGCCTTGTCACGTATTACTATTTTTAGGTCTTTTAAATAACTTTTTAGCATAATCTTTAATCAAAGACCAGGCTTTTCTAATTTTTTAATAATTGCGAGAATCACTTGATTTCAATATTCATACGATTTTTCTGGTACACATTTTACCATTATACCAAGAGAAAGCAAAGGCAATTGGAATATGCTCAAAACTCAACTAGTCCTAAACAGATAAATGGCATTGTCGTTGATGTTGGAAATTAATTCCAACTGCATTAGTTGAGTAGAAATTGCAAATCACGTCTCATCGCAAATCACATTAATTCTTTTGTCTATGCTCTGCACTACCACGCGACGCGAAGAGATCGTGCGATGCGATCGCAGATCGCAAGTTTCGCTCTACGCGTGTTAAGCCTTTCTTTTTGTTTTCTGCGATTGTGATACTGTGATGCGTTATCATCGCACATCACAGATCGGCCATTTCTCACTTTGTCTCATTCTCGCGATAAAGTTTTGCGATGCGATCCTGCCGCTCATCTCGTGATCCGACGGTCGATATTCGTTCTCATCAAAAGCACGTCACCGCCATACTGCATTTACACATTTTACCTGTTTGTGTTCCCAAGGAAGAAAGTTGGCTTTGCGCCATAACTACTCACCAACAGCATTAAAGAAAAACATGGCCGAGAAGGAAAGAACCAGCCTTGAGGTGGCCGCAGCATTTATCTATTACGGGTTCCCATACAACCGACTCAACAATTATAGCAGAGACTTTATCAAAGAGTTAAAGCGGTTGATGGACTGTTATGACCCCTAATGCACTATATATGTGTAGATACAATAATGTAGAGATATACACAGAGAGCGAAAACAAAGTAGATTAATGAGAGGCAATGCACAACAGTGTAAAGAGAAAATTCCTTTTGTTGTGGAACTGAAGCGTTCCTGTTGTAATCCCTATGTTCAGAGGAAGACTATTTTGTGAGCATCAGTTTTTTTTTAATACAAGTTTTTAATTGTGTGTTAAAGATCCCATGTTTAAAACAGAGCGTTGTTTTCAGTTATGCTCTGTGATAGTGTTTTCGGAATTTTAGCAGAAAAATTTCCAACAAGTGGTATCAGAGCTGGTCTAGGCACTCACTCAGTCAAAAACAAAGTTTGTTTTTCATTGTAGGAGTTGTAAGAAGTTTTTTAGGAACAAGTGAAAGATGAGAATTGGTTGTGGCACTTGAGATTTGGACATCTCAATTTTGGAGGCTTGAAACTGGACAACTTTTGTGAAGGTTGCATCTTAGGCAAGCAACACAAAGAAATCTTTCCAGCACGAAAGAGTATAAATGCAAAAGCACCCTTGGAAATTGTTCACTCCGATGTGTGTGGACCGAGGCAAATACCATCATTTTCCGGAAATAAATATGTTTTAACTTTCTTTGATGATTACACCAGAAAGACATCGGTGTATATGCTGGAACAAAAGAGTGAAGTGTTTGAGAAATTCTGTCACTTCAAAACTCTTGTTGAGAAGTAGTGTGGGCATTATATCAAAGTGCTCAGAAGAGATAGAGGTGGAGAGTACATCTCCAAAGACTTTCTGCTTTTGCAAAGAGAATGGCATACAAAATCAGTTCACTGCGAGATATACACCTCAGCAAAACGGTGTTGCTGAAAGGAAGAATAAGACCATTCTTGACATGGTCAGAAGTATGCTAAAGGAAAAATACTTGTCGCATGAGTATTGGGTAGAAGCTGTCACTTGCGTAGTTTACATCTTGAATAGATGCCCAACTAACGTTGTCATGAACAAAATACCAGAAGAAGCATGGAGTGGTCAAAGGCAAACTGTCACTCACATGAGAGTATTTGGTTGTGTAGCATATGCACATGTACCGGATCAGCTAAGGAAGAAGCTTGACAATAAGGGGGAGAAGTTTGTCTTTGTTGGCTATTGTGATGAGTCAAAAGCATACAAACTCTATAATCCATACACCAAGAAATTGATAGTAAGCATAGATGTGCAGTTCATTGAAGATGAAGTTTGGGATGGAAGCTTAGAGAAGATAGTAAATGTGAAGACAATTGTGTCACACGAAGAAGAAGAGGAAGGGAAAAAAGCAAATAATCCTTCCTTGGTGGCTCCTCCACCACAGCAAGTACAAAAAACCACACCACAAGATGGAATTCGAACAGCCTTGAGAAGTCAGGGAAGTGCTACTCAAAGCACATCACAGGGATCATAAATACCCTCAAGTTCGGATGGAACTCCAAACACACCAAGAAGACCAAGATTCAGAAATCTGAATGAGATTTATGAACAATGAGAGGTAAGTAACAATACCGGTCTGAATTCATTATTCGCTTTGTATTATCATGTTGATGACCCAGTTCATTTTGAAGATGTTGTAAATGAAAATAAATGGATTGAAGCAATGAATGAAGAAATTGGTGCAATTGAGAAGAGTAAAACATGGGAGTTGGTGGACCTCCCTAAAGGCAAAGATGCCATTGGAGTTAAGTGGGTCTATAAAACCAAAAGTAATGTTGAAGGCAATATTGACAAGCACAAAGCAAGACTTGCTGTGAAAGGCTACAAGAAGCAACAAGGCAAAGACTATGAAGAAACATTTGCACCAGTAGCAAGGATGGAAATAGTCAAAACATTGTTGTCTATTGTAGCACAACACAAATGGAATATTTATCAGATGGATGTTAAATCTGCATTGCTGAATGGAGTGTTAAAAGAAGAGGTTTATGTTGAACAACCTCCAGGCTATGAAGTTGAAGGCTAAGAGCATAAAGTATGCAAACTGAAGAAGACTCTTTATGGGCTGAAGCAAGCTCCAAGAGCATGGTACAACATAATAGATGCTTATCTGATTGAGAATGGGTTTGATAAGTGTGATGGTGAACCCACACTCTACATAAAGGACAATGACAGTAAGATTCTTATTGTTGTTTTATGTGTAGATGATTTAATTTTTACTAGCAATGATGCTTCTCTCATTGATGATTTTAAAGTAGTCATGAAAAGTGAATTTGAAATGACTGACTTGGGCTTCTTAAGATATTTTCTTGGAATTGAAGTAGACCAAAGTGAAAATGGTGTTTTCATTTCTCATGTTAAATATGTAGAAGCAGTGTTGCTGAATAACAAGGTAGCTGTGACTCCAACTATAATGGGGTTGAAATTGACCAAAGAAGACAGCAGCAAGGATTTTGATCCAAAATTATACAAGAGCATAGTTGGCAACCTTACGTACTTGACTGCAACTAGGCCGAACATTATGCACGTTGTGAGTTTAATCTCTAGATTTATGGAAAGACTGAAAGAGACTCATTGGCAGGCAGCCAAGAGAATTCTAAGGTATGTGAATGGAATGAATGGGTTTGGTATTTTATACTCCTCTTCTAAAAGTTTCATGTTGACAGGCTACACTGACAGTGATTGGGCTGGAAGTGTTGATGATAGAAAAAGCACATCGGGATATGTGTTTCATATGGGATCGGGAGCCATCTCATGGGCTTCCAAGAAGCAACCAGTTGTGTGTTTGTCAACAACAGAGGGAGAGTATGTGGGAGCAACAGCAGCAGCATGCCAAGCAGTGTGGCTGAGAAGAATTCTTAGAGATTTGTGTCATGAACAAGGAAAGGGCACAACCGTTTACTGTGACAATAGCTCGACAATAGCATTGTCTAAGAACTATGTTTTTCATAAAAGGACAAAGCACATAGACAGCAAATTTCACTTCATACATGAATTGGTTAACAATGGTGAGATTGTTTTGCAGCACTGCAGAACAGAGAATCAGTTAGCTGACATCTTGACAAAACCATTGGGGAATAAAAGTTTTGATCATTTCAGGAAATGCCTGGGTATGCAGAAAAACCCAGCAGTCGAAATTAAGAGGGAGTGTTCGAAATTAATTCCAACTGCAGCATCAGTTGAGTAGAAATCGCAAATCACGTCTCATCGCAAATCGCATTAATCCCTTTGCCTATCCTCCGCACTACGACGCAACGCGATGCGATCGTGCGATGCGATTGCAGATCGCAAGTTTCGCTCTAGGCATGTTAAGCCTTTCCTTTTGTTTTCTGCGATTGCGATACTGCGATGCGTTATCATCGCACATCGTAGATCGTCCATTTCTCACTTTGTCTCATTCTCGTGATAAAGTTTTGCGATGCGATCCCGCCGCTCATCTGCTGATCCGACAGTCCATATTCGTTTTCGTCAAAAGCACGTCACCGCCATACTGCATTTACGCATTTTACCTGTTTGTGTTCCCAAGGAAAAAAGCTGGCTTTGCGCCATAACTGCTCATCAATAGCATTAAAGAAAAGCATGGCCGAGAAGGAAAGAACCAGCCTCGAGCCGACCATAGCATTTATCTATTACGGGTTCCCATACAACCGACTCAAGAATTACAACAAAGACTCTGTCAGAGAGTTAAAGTGGTTGATGGACTGTTATGACCCCTAATGCACTATATATGTGTAGATATAATAGTGTAGAGATATACACAGAGAGCGAAAGCAAAGTAGATTAATGAGAGGAAATGCACAACAATGTAGAGAGAAAATTCCTTTTCTTGTGGAACTAAAGCGTTCTTGTTGTAATCCCTCTGTTCAGAGGAAGACTATTTTGTGAACAACATTTTTTTTTAATACAAGTTTTAAATTGTGTGTTAAAGATCCTGTGTTTAAAACGGAGCGTTGTTTTCAGTTCTGCTTTCTGATAGTGTTTTCAGAATTTTAGCAGAAAAATTTCCAATAAGTGGCATGAGAGCTGGTCTAGGCACTCAGTGAGTGAAAAACAGAGTTTGTTTTTCACTGTAGGAGCTGTAAGAAGTTTTTCAAGAACAAGTGAAAGATGAGAATTGGTTGTGGCACTTGAGATTTGGACATCTCAGTTTCGGAGGCTTCAATCTGTTTCATAGAAAGGGAATGGTAAAGGGATTACCATTGATCGAGAAACCGGACAATCTTTGTGAAGGCTGCATCTTAGGCAAGCAACACAACGAAAGCTTTCCAGCAGGAAAGAGTATAAGGGCAAAAGCACCCTTGGAAATTGTTCACTCTGATGTGTGTGGACCGATGCAAATACCATCATTTTCCAGGAATAAATATGTTTTAACTTTCATTGATGATTACACGAGAAAGACATGGGTGTATATGCTGAAACAGAAGAGTGAATTGTTTGAGAAATTCCGTCACTTCAAAACTCTTGTTGAGAAGTAGTGTGGGAATTATATCAAAGTGCTCAGAACAGATAGAGGCGGAGAGTACATCTCCAAAGACTTTCTGCGCTTTTGCAGAGAGAATGGCATACAAAATCAATTCACTGTGAGGTATACACATCAGCAAAACGGTGTTGCTGAAAGGAAGAATAGGACCATTCTTGACACGTTCAGAAGTATGCTAAAGGATAAACACTTGCCGCATGAGTATTGGGCAAAAGCCGTCACTTGCGCAATTTACATCTTGAATAGATGCCCAACTAAAGTTGTCATGAACAAAATACCAGAAGAAGGATGGAGTGGTCAAAGGCAAACTATCACTCACATGAGAGTATTTGGTTGTGTAGCATATGCACATGTACCGGATCAGTTAAGGAAGAAGCTTGACAATAAGGGGAGAAGTGTGTCTTTGTTGGCTATTGTGATGATTCAAAAGCATACAAACTCTATAATCCATACACCAAGAAATT
Source organism: Pinus taeda (assembly GCA_000404065.3). Lineage (NCBI taxonomy): Eukaryota > Viridiplantae > Streptophyta > Pinopsida > Pinales > Pinaceae > Pinus > Pinus taeda. The sequence goes on from APFE031576089.1 coordinate 20,440, forward strand.
GATAGTAAGCAGAGATGTGAAGTTCATTGAAGATGAAGCTTGGGATGGAAGCTTAGAGAAGACAGTAAATGTGACGATAATTGTGTCACACGAAGAAGAAGAGGAAGGGACAACAACAAATAATCCTTCCTTGGTGGCTCCTCCACCACAGAAAGTACAACAAACCACACCACAAGATGGAATTCGAACAGCCTTGAGAAGTCAAGGAAGTGCTACTCAAAGCACATCACAGGGATCAGAAATACCCTTAAGTTCGGATGGAACTCCAAACACACCAAAAAGACCAAGATTCATCAATCTGAATGAGATTTATGAACAAGGAGAGGTAAGTAACAATACTGGTCTGAATTCATTATTCACTTTGTATTGTCATGTTGATGACCCAGTTCATTTTGAAGATGCTGTAAATGAAAATAAATGGATTGAAGCAATGAATGAAGAAATTGGTGCAATTGAGAAGAGTAAAACATGGGAGTTGGTGGACCTCCCTGAAGGCAAAGATGCCATTGGAGTTAAGTGGGTCTATAAGACCAAAAGCAATGCTGAAGGCAAGATTGATAGAAACAAAGCAAGACTTGTTGTGAAAGGCTATAAGGAGCAACAAGGCAAAGACTATGAAGAAATCTTTGCACCAGTAGCAAGGATGGAAACAGTCAGAACAATGTTGTCTATTCCGGCACAACACAAAGGGAAGATTCATCAGATGGATGTTAAATCTGCATTCCTGATTGGAGTGTTAAAAGAAGAGGTTTATGTTGAATAACCTCCAGGCTATGAAGTTGAAGGCCAAGAGCATAAAGTCTGCAAAATGAAGAAGGCTCTTTATGGGTTGAAGCAAGCTCCAAGAGCATGGTACAACAAAATAGATGCTTATCTTATTGAGAATGGGTTTGATAAGTGTGATGGTGAACCCAGACTCTACATAATGGACAATGACAGTAAGATTCTTATTGTTGTTTTATATGTAGATGATTTGATTTTTACTAGCAATGATGCTTCTCTCATTGCTGATTTTAAAGAAATCATGAAAAGTGAATTTGAAATGACTGACTTGGGCTTCTTAAGATATTTTCTTGGAATTGAAGTAGACCAAAGTGAAAATGGTGTTTTCATTTCTCAATTTAAATATGTAGAAGCAGTGTTGAAGAGATTTAACATGCTGAACAGCAAGGCAGCTATGACTCCAACTCTAATGGGGTTGAAATTGACCAAAGAAGACAACAACAAATTTTGATCCAAAATTATACAAGAGCATAGTTGGCAGCCTTATGTACTTGACTGCAGCTAGGCCGGACATTATGCACGCTATGAGTTTAATCTCCAGATTTATGGATAGACCGAAAGAGACTCATTGGTAGGAAGCCAAGAGGATTCTAAGGTATGTGAATGGAACGAAGGGGTTTGGTATTTTATACTCCTCTTCTGAAAGTTTCATGTTGACAGGCTACACTGACAGTGATTGGGCTGGAAGTGTTGATGATAGGAAAATCACATCGGGATATGTGTTTCATATGGGATCGGGAGCCATCTCATGGGATTCCAAGAAGCAACCAGTTGTGTCTTTGTCAATAACAGAGGCATAGTATGTGGCAGCAACAGCAGCAACATGCCAAGCAGTGTGGCTGAGAAGAATTCTCAGAGATTTGTGTCATGGATAAGGAAAGGGAACAACTGTTTACTATGACAATAGCTCGGCAATAGCATTGTCTAAGAACTCTGTTTTTCATAAAAGGAAAAAGCACATAGACACCAAATTTCACTTCATACGTGAATTGGTTAACAATGGTGAGATTTTTTTACAGCACTGCAGAACAGAGAATCAATTGGCTGACATCTTGACAAAACCATTGGGAAAGAAAAGTTTTGATCATTTCAAGAAATGCCTGGGTATGCAGAAAAACCCAGCAGTTGAAATTAAGGGGTAGTGTTGGAAATTAATTCCAACTGCAGCATCAGTTGAGCAGAAATCGCAAATCATGTCTCATCACAAATCGCATTAATCCCTTTGCCTGTCCTCTGCACTACGACACGACGCAATGTGATCGTGCGATGCGATCGCAGATCGCAAGTTTCTCTCTACACGCATTAAGCCTTTCCTTTTGTTTTCTGCGATTGTGATACTGAAATGCATTATCATCGCACATCGCAAATCAACCATTTCTCACTTTGTCTCATTCTCGCGATAAAGTTTTGCGATGCAATCCCACCGCTCATCTGCTGATCCGACGATCCATATTCGTTCTCGTCAAAAGCACGTCACCGCCATACTGCATTTACGCATTTTACCTGTTTGTGTTCCCAAGGAAGAAAGTTGGCTTTGCACCATAACTTCTCACCAACAACATTAAAGAAAATCATGGTCGAGAAGGAAAGAACCAGCCTTGAGCCGGCCGCAGCATTTATCTATTACAGGTTCCCATACAACCGACTCAAGAATTACAGCAGAGACTCTGTCAGAGAGTTAAAGCAGTTGATGGACTGTTATGACCCCTAATGCACTATATATGTGTAGATACAATAATGTAGAGATATACACATAGAGCGAAAGGAAAGTAGATTAATGAGAGGCAATGCACAACTGTGTAGAGAGAAAATTCCTTTTGTTGTGGAACTGAAGCGTTCCTGTTGTAATCCCTCTGTTCAAAGGAAGACTATTTTGTGAACAACAGTTTTTTTTTAATACAAGTTTTAAATTGTGTGTTAAAGATCCTGTGTTTAAAACAGAGTGTTGTTTTTAGTTCTTCTCTGTGATAGTGTTTTCGAAATTTTAGCAGAAAAATTTCCAATATTTGATTGGTAGAATGGCTTGATTTTATTAATCGTGCAAATTTTATGCTACACATTTCATCATAACATTCCAGAAGAAGCCAAGTCAATTGGAATATGCTCTATACTCAATGAATCATAAACAATTGAAGGCATTGTCGTTGATTGGGAGAATCACTTGATTTTATTATTCATACAATCTCAATGGTACACATTTCACCATTACATTCCAGCAGAACCAAGGGTAATCAGAATATGCTCAATACTCATTGAATCATGAATCATAAGCAAATAAAGGCATCAACATTAAGGGAAGAAGATTTTTTGGATTGCTTATTAATTCTAATAAAGGAAAGAAATTATTTTATATGGGTTATCAATTCTTATAATGAATGATGGATGAGGTTTGAATATATATATTTGTTATTATTGGTGTAATTATGTTAAAAATGATTATTATAGGTTTATCAATGCTATGTTTTATTTTGAAAATAGTTTATATAGACTTATATAAATCACTTTTAATTTGATTGCTGTAGTTAAGACATGTATGGGAGGATTATTATATCATGATTGATTATAGGAAGATTAGTATACTATCATTTATTATTGTTAAATATGTTTAAATTTTGGTTTATGAAGGTTTATTATGGTCAATATATAGTTTACTAGAGGTGACTATGGTTATGGATGTGTAACTATGGTTTACCATGAAAGATTATGATTGACCATGATTGAACCTATTACATATGGTAGATCATGTTTGGTCATGTTTACAATGGATGACTGTAGTTGACCATGTCAAATATGGCCTACCATGGATGGACATATTTTACCATGGAGATCGCGGTGGAACATGGTTGAAAATATTTATTCATGGTCAAGCAAGGTAGCTATCATTCACAATTGTTTACCATATTGGACAATAGTCAACCATATTATGGTAGACATGATCAACCTTGCTAATAATGGAAGACCATGGTTGACTATGTTGAATGTCATTACCCATCAACCATGTCAAATATGGTAAATCATCGTTGACCATGGATGTACATGTTATAGTTAACCATGATTGATAACGGTTGATCATGTTTGTTCATGGTCAACCATGATGACTATGGTTGACCATATTATCTATGATACACCATGTTTAACCATGTTAAATAGGGTTGCCCATGGTCAGCTTTATTTTACCATAATTGACCATGTAAAATATGGTTGACCATCTTTGTACATGTTTGGCCATGATTGTCATGGTGTAACATGGTGAGCCATGTCCAACCATGGTTGTCAACATGGCGAGCCATGGTCAACCATGGTTAGCAATGTGGTTAACCATTATTAACCATGGTGACTATGGTCAACTGTGGTTGACCGTAATGTTCCATAGGAATGTGTTTCCCATGGTGGGAGTCACACTAGCATATTTCTCAAACCCTAAGTACAAAGAGACTCTTGGAGAAACATTTCCCCATGTTCCCTTTTGGGTGAAACTTTGGGAAATGTTTCCCGAGTGTGAGCAATGTATTTCCCCAAAAGGGGAATGCTTGGGTGCTCCCCTAGATTTCTTTTTTCTATCAACACTTTAAGATATAAAGTTGAATAAGAGATCGAGCTTTGAGGCGTCTAGGACTTTGGTTATTAATTGTAAACTTAAATTCTTAAAGTAAAAGTAAACTGGATTGCACAATGATGAATTTGAATGCAATCAGTTGTTATTTTCGTTATCTTATCAATGTATTTATGTTTTTTTATAATTTTAGAGATGATACGCCTTTGTTAAGGAATTTGGTGCTCCCTCATACCCCTTGAATTCTCCTAAAATTTAAGGGTTCTTTGACACATCCCCCTTGTCGATGCCCCCCAACCCATGCTTGTCTATTCTGAAAAAAATTGTGGAATATAGTTTGAGCATAGTTGAGTACGGTAAACTATCAAATGTTATTCTTGGCCATGAAATATTACAAAGGTTTATTATGGTAAACAAATGCTTGACTATAGTTTCCATAACTATCCATATTTAACTATGATTGATCATTAAGGATTATGATTGATCATGGTTGAACATGGCTAACCATGTTGCATATGTTAGACTAGGTTTTTATATTGTTGACAATAGATGGTCATGGTTAACCATGGTCAACCTTAATTTGCATTAGAGAAATTTTGAGGTAAAAAATGGGCCTCCTAAGGAATATTATAAAATAACGGTGAAGATAATCAAATAATATCATACTAGATCATCAAATTTTAGAGGGAAAAAAGAAAAAACTACTTTTTCAACTTATTTCCCTATGGCTCTGCTCAAATTTTGAGTGGGAGCACTCCTTGGATGCAAAATTGTTGACCTATATTGTCATTGATGTCAATATGGCAACATTCTGGATGAGTAAACAATGATGTGAGGCCAAGGAGAAGTAGAGCAGATCCATGAAGAATAAGGAGTAAGAAGCCATGAGGAGAAACTAGAGGAAAGCCAAGACAGTCAAGCCATTGGAGAGAATATCAGAAGCCATAGGAGTTATCGGAGCAGAGCTATCAAAGCAGAGAAGAGGTATTAGAGTGGTATCGAAAACCACAAGAATTCCAAGTAAGTGTAAGAGCGAGAGATTGAGGAAGAGCCATATCGGTAGTATCACATGTAATATATGCCGAAGAAGTTAACAGACAAGCCAAAAGAGCATAGGAGTATATAATAACGGTAGAAATCAAGAAGACTAATGAATACTGAATGCACGTGGTTATATTCCAAAAGGTGGGTTTGTAATAGTGGCAGTGGTTTTTGGGTGGACGATAGGTGGTAGGTGGTATTTAGAGGAGATCACTCGATTCCATTAACCAAGTGACATGCAGCACGAGGGTGGAGAGAGAAGACCATTTTATCAGGCGGGTATTCTCCGTGCTATTTGTCCACCTGAGATCTTTGATAGCCATTGGATTTAGTGCGAGTTAATCTATGGTGGAGAATGAGCCTGACAAAGGTAAGCATCGATAAATGTGCCAAGGCTATGGAAAGTTGAAAAATGCAAGTTCCCGTGTGTTTGTGTATATTCCAATTATACGAGGGTTATAATAGAATTAAAGGGGATAAAGGGTTATGAGTTAAGTTTGCATTGACAAAAGTTAAGAACGGAGGAGCATATATATATTATATAGATGCGATACAATACACAGGCCTGAAGATTCCATTCTAATACACTTTAAAGTTACATCGCATCCACCATATCGCAAGCCTCTTTAAAGCCTTGCTACATTAAAATGTCAATTGTGATACGTATGCAGACTGCTGCAATGTTATAACATGCCCTATTGTAATATCGCATCCATTGAAATATTGCAAGCCTTGTTAAAGTATTTTCCCACATTGAAATCCACCAATTGCGATATAATTACAAACCCAAATTCACCATTATAGTATGGCTTAATCAAATGTCGCATTTGTGGTAATTGCAATGTACAAAGGAATGTCAGTTTGGGGATTACGATAGGGGTATAGACCCCATGGACTTATTAATAACTATTTAATACCATATCGCATCTGCTCCATCAGCATTTGGAAATTGACTATGTTATGTGCGAACCTCCAGAAGTGGCGATTGCGATAAAAGGATGATGTCGCATATGGGACCTCTATATGGCTATAGTCTCTCTTATATGGTTTCTGTGAACAGTTAATGTATATTGTATGAAAATTAAAAAGGGCCTCTCTGATATTTTTAATATTCAACACTATTGTAATTCAGCCTCTCTTCCACATTAACGTGTCCTGTGTGTATTGATGGATTTGAAGAGACAGAGGAACCGAAGGGTGAGTGCAGAGGAAGCGGAAAGATCAAGCAAGTGTTGAGGAAGCCGAAGAGCTAGCGGAGAAAGGAAGCTAAAGTTCAAGGGAATCAAGAATATAAAACAGAGAATAAGGAGAGTTTATGAGCACTAGCAAACTGTAAGAAAACAAAGGAAGTCGAAGCTCTGGCAGAAATGGAAGGAACAGGAGGAGAAAAGTAAGTGAGAGGCCCAGCAGGGTTGGGAGCAGAGATTTACAGGCAAACGTATCTAGATAGTTTACAGCAGAGGTTTGGAGCCCTTGAGGTTGGTTCCTAGAATTGAAATGATTGGTGTCCTGGGAGTTGGTGCTCCTAAATTCAAGGTTGGTTCCTGGACAAGACAAAGTTGGTGCTCTCGAGGTTGGAACCTCACAAAGAATCCAAGTTGGTGCTTGGAAAATAATTGAAACCATATATATATATATAACATTAATAAAAGCATATATTCCTGTTATCTATTTCTGTGTTCCAATTATAAATGTTTTAATTGATAAAAATGATAATTGAAAAGAAATACTGATTCAACCCCCACTTTCAGTATTTACAACAATTGATATCAAAGCGGGCTTCTTCATATTAGCCTAGCGGCTTGAAGAAGGATTCTTAGTCATGATGAGAAATCAAGAAGTGTCAAGAAGGCCTCCTTTGTTCGATGACACAAATTTTGGTTTCTGGAAAAAGAGTACGTTCTACTACTTAATGTCCCTTGGACCTAAATTTTGGCATTCAGTATTAAATGAGTACACAACTCCTTCCACTCTTCCAACAGATCAAGACCAGAGGAAAGTCTACATTGCAAATGAAAAAGCCTTAAACTCCATCACTAGTGGAATCACTAATTCTAAATTTACAAAAGCCATGAATTGTAACTCTGGTAAAGGAGTATGAGATAAGCTAATTAGCTTATATGGCAGGGACTCCAAATTTAAGAAGGCAAAGCTTCAAACTCATAGAAGGAAAATTGAAAGTCTGAAAATGGATGATGGAGAAGATATTGCATCATACTTTCTCTGAGTAGCTGAAGTGGTCAACTCTCCTAAAGGATTGGATGAAAGCATTGAATAAAGCATCATTGTTCAAAAGGTCTTAAGATCTCTCCCTGACAGATTTGACTCCAAAGTAAGTTCCATAGAAGAAGTGAAGGGTCTAGATACTCTCAACATGGATGAACTCCATGGAATCCTCATTGTCTATGAGATGAGAAAAGGTTGCCCAAGTTCCAAAGATGCAGCATTCAAGGCCTCAAAATAAAAAAAGGGGTAAGAAAGGAATGTTAGTAGTAATGAATCTGATGTTGAATCCGAATTGGTGTAATTTGTATGAAGATTGAAGAAGGGATCTAAGCTAAAAGGTAAATACCCTCTTATTTGTTTCAAATGTGGAAAAATAGGTCATTATGCTACAGAATGTCCTCATAAGCATGATAATGATGATGAAAAAAATTCTAAAAGGATGGTATACAGAAAGGAAGGGTTCAATAAGAATAATTTCCTCTCCTAGCAAGATGAGTCTGTTGAAGATGAATTTTTAGTCATCAAAAATAAATCAACGAACTAGTTCCCTCACCGCAAAGGACGTAACGAAGAATCAGATGAAAAGAAGTATTATTCATGACATTCACAAATGATGATGACTTAGGCCTAGATGGAAATGTAGATGAATTGTTAATAAGTTCCATTGAAGAAAATGAGAAATTATGGAATAAAATCATTTCTCTAAATGTAGAAAACGATGAAATAAATATAAGGGAAGATCTCTTGAAAAATAAGCTAAAAGAAAAAGAAGAAGATTGTGAAGAACGTGAAGCTGAAATAGTATCTCTGAGGAAGGAATTGGAGCAAGTTAAAAGGGGTTGGAAAAGCTCTCAAATACTTGACACTATACTAAATAATAAAAAACCTCAACATGACAAATCTAGAATAGGTTTTAAAGGGGAGTCATCAATTGCTAAGAATAATGTGAAAAGCTATGACGACGTACTTTCCAGCAACCCAAAAGAAGAAAGATTATTTCATTAAAGGCTCATCCTAGGTCCAAAGAATGAAGAGAGAGTAACTCCAAGGAAGAATGTTGATTCAAATCATGGCTATTACAACAGGTACAAAGCTATATTTTTTGGGCATTGTTTTCATTGTAAAAATTTTGTTCATCATGCTAGACATTGCATGGCTTGTAAGAATGACACATCGAAATTGAAGGATCAAATAAACAAACCATATGGCCCTAAAGGACAACGAAAAATCAAAACCTACAATTCTTTTGATCCCTTGGGAAAATTTGATCTGATTTGCTCATTATGTAACAATAATGGACACAATGACAAAAATTGCCCACTCAAAAGAGAAAAAGCAAGAAGGAACAATCCCAACACAGATAAATGTGGCCTAGCTCTATGTGCTCAAAATGATGAAAATCATTGGTTTGTGGATAGTGGGTGCTCCAGACACATGACAAGGGACAAAAGGAAGTTTGTCTCATTGAAAAAAAAGAAAGGAAATGTATCCTTTGGAAGTGGATCTGCCAAAATTGCTGGAAAAAGGAACTGTTACTCTTATTAATAGAAAAGGAAAAATTCAAAATGCTTTGCTAGTAAATGGGCTCAAACACAACCTCTTGAGTCTTAGCTAAATCTACGATCGAGGACATAATGTTGTCTTTATCACCAAAGACTGTGAAATAAGGAACTCTTCATCAGTGGAACTTGAGGCGAAAGGGGTTAGAACACCAGACAACATCTACATTTTGAACAAGATTCAAGAAGACAAATGCTACTTAAGCCAAACAGATGAAAGTTGGTCATGGCACAAGCGACTTGGACATACAAGCTTCGATAACTTGATCAATATCAGCAATATTAAAGTAGTACGAGACATTCCAAAGTTATTCAAACCAAATCAAGGAATATGTGGTCCATGTCAACATGGAAAGAAAACCAGAACCAGCCACAAGACTAAGGAGTTTTCTACATCAAAGCCTTTGGAGATCATCCATGTTGATTTATTTGGACCAACAAGAACACCTACACTCCAGGGAGAAAGGTACTTTGCTTTATTTGTTGATGACTATAATAGAATGATGTGGATATATTTTATAAAATATAAATCCGAACCATTTGAGTGTTTTAGGAATCATAATTCTCTTGTAGAAAATGAAAAGGATTCAAAGATTAAGTTCCTCATAATAGATAGAGGGGGAGAATTCACATCAAAATAATTTAATGAATTCTATAGAATACATGGAATTAAAAGAGAACTCTCTGCTGCCAGAACACCCAAGCAAAATGGGATAGTTGAAATAAGAAACCAAATAGCTCAATAAATGGGTAGAACAATGTTAATAATAGCTCACTTACAACCAATATTCTGGAGAGAAGTGGTCGGGACAACTGTCTATACCCTGTCGAACTTAATTAAGACCAAATAATGAAAAGAATCCTTATGAATTATGGAAAGGAAGACCTGCTTCAGTAAAATATTTTAATATTTTTGGAAGAAAGTGCTTCAAAAAAATCAATGATGGCTCACTAGGAAAGTTTGATTCTTGGGTCGACGAAGGGATCTTGCTTGAATATTCTACACGGAGGAAAGCCTACAAGTGCTATAATAACTCACTATAGAAAATAGTGGAAAACATTGATGTGAAGATTGACAAAGACCTTCCAGAGAAAGAAATTGAAGAACATGAATTTGATCCTCTCATTGAAGAAGAAGAACCTAAAGAAGAAGGAAAAAATCAAGAAATACCCAAGGAAAAATAACCATCTCAAACTCCTTCAAAGATGAAACTTCTCCAAAAATATCACCCAGAAGAGCATATTATTGGCAATATAGATGAAGGGATGCAAACGAGAAGAAGCATAACAAATACACAAAAGAAAAAGGATATTTTTCTTCTATCCATGATAGAACTAGAAACATTTAGTCAAGCAAGTAAGGATCCTCATTGGGTAAAAGCCACAGAATAAGAAATGTCTCAAATTGAGAAGAATGAGACATGGGAGCTCGTACCTCGTCCAAAGGAAAAAAACATAATAGGAACCAAGTGGGTGCTTAAGAACAAAATGAATGAAGATGGACAAATCATCAGAAACAAGGCAAGGCTTATTTGTAAATTCTATTCACAAATTGAAGGAATTGACTTTGAAGAAACATTTGCACCAATAGCTAATGTGGAAGATATTAGGATTTTCTTGGCATTTTCTTTCTCAAAAGGATTCAAAATCTATCAAATGGACGTAAAATCAATGTTTCTGAATGGGGAACTCAAGGAAGAAGTCTACATGGAGTAACCAGAAGGGTCTAATCTAACCGAAGGAAAAGACTTTGTTTGTAAGTTGAAAAAGGCATTATATGGGTTGAAACAAGCTCCTAGAGCTTGGTACGAGGGATTGGATCACTAACTACAACAACAAGGCTTCAAGAAGGGGGTGGCAAGAAGTAATCTCTACATAAAGATAGATGAGGATAAGTTACTAGTCACACTTGTTTATGTTGATGATCTAATTTTTGCTAGTAATAATGATGATATGAGCCATGAGTTTTCTCAAAATATGTCAAAGGAGTTCGAGATGTCAATGATAGGAGAGTTATCTCACTTCCTTGGACTACAAGTATCTCAAACCACGACAAGCATGTTTATATCTCAAGACAAATATCTTAAAGACATGCTTAAAAGATATGGAATGGAAGACTGTGCGCCCATAAGCACACCTATGACCACAAGTATCAAATTGAGCAAAAATGATGACTCCGCTCTAGTAGATGCAACTCATTACAGGTCAATAATTAGAGCCCTTTTGTACTTAACTTCTACAAGACCCGACATTATGCAAGCAATAGGAATCATGGGAAGATTTCAATCAACTCCTAAATAATCCCATTTGTTGGCTGTGAAAAGAATTCTCAAATACCTTAAAGGAACTCTTGATTTTGGTCTTTGGTATCCTAAGAGCTTAACTCTTACTTTGACTGCATACACTGATGCTAATTGGGCCAGAAGTGTCGATGATCGGAAAAGTACTACTGGAAATGCATTCTTCCTGGGAGACTATTTAGTACCTTGGCTCGACAAAAAACAAACTTCCATATAACTGTCTACAGCTAAAGCCAAGTATATAACTGTCGCAGATTGTTGTACTCAAATACTATGGATGAAGGAAGCTCTAAAAGATGTCAACATAGGTACAAATCAACCAACTACCATCTATTGTGATAATGCAAGTGCGATCAACCTCAGAAAAAATCTAGTGATGCACTCAAAGACCAAACATATACCTATCAAGTATCATTTCCTTTGTGAACAAGTGGATGAACAAAACATCATATTGGAATATATCAATACTAAGGAGCAAATAGTTGATATTTTCACAAAACCTCTTCCTCAAGAAGCATTTGAACATCTTCGTCAAAAGATGGGAGTTATCTCTTTAGCATCATTTAAGTTGATTCATAAAGATGTTGCAAGATAGGAGGAGCAATTTGATAGGGGGAGTCCTTGAGTGCTTCTTTGCCATTGATGTCAAAGGGGGAGAGAAGAAGAATATTGCCATCAATAACAAAGGGGGAGATTGTTGACCTAGATTGCCAATGATGTCAATATGGCAATATTCTAGATTATTAAACAATGATGTGAAGCCAAGGAAAGTAGAGAAGATTCGTGAAGAAACAGGAGAAAGAAGCCATGAGGAGAAACCATATGAAATCCAAGACAGTGAATCCATTGGAGAGAATATCAGAAGTCATAGGAGCTATCAGAGTAGAGTTATCAAAGTAGAGAAGGGGTATTGGAGTGGTATTGGAAACCATAGGAAAGCCAAGAAAGTGTAAGAGCAGGAGATTGAGGTGGAGCCATATCGGTAGTATTGCATGTAATATATGCCAAGAAGTTAACAGAGGAGCCAAAAGAGTGGAGGAGTATATAATATCGACAGAAATCAAGAAGATGGTTGAAGAGTGGATGCTTGTAGTTATATTCCAAAAGGCGGGTTTGTAATAGTGGTAGTGGTTTTCGTGCGGACGCTAGGCGGTAAGTGGTATTTATAGGAGAGTGCCTGATCCCATTAACTGAGTGACATGTAGCACGAGGGTGGAGAGAGAAAACCACTTTATCAGGTAGGTATTCTCCATGGTATTTTTCCACCTAAAATCTCTGATAGGCGTTGGATCTAGTGCGAGTTAATCTATGGTGGAGAATGAGCTTGATAAAGGTAAGCATTAATAAAGGTGCCAAGGCTATGGAAAGGCAAAAAATGCAATTTCTTGTGTGTTTGTGTATATTCCCATTCTATGAGGGTTATAATAGAATTAAAGAAGATAAAGGGTTATGATTTAAGTTCGCATTAACCAAATTTAAGAACGGAGGAGTATATATATATTATATAGATGCGATACAATACATGGGCCTGAGGATTTCATTGTAATACGCTTTAAAGTTACATCACATCTGCCATATCGCAAGACCCTTTAAAGCCTTGCCACATTAAAATCCCAATTACAATACGTATGCAGACCCACTACAATGTTATAACATGCCCTATTGTAATGTCGCATCCGTCACAATATCACAAGCCTTGTTAAAGTTTTTGCCACATTGAAATCCACCGATTGCGATATAATTGCAGACCCAACTACACCATTATAGAATGACTTAGTCAAATGTCGCATCCACAGTAATCGTAATGTTCAAAGGGAATGTCAATATGAGGATTGTGATATGGGGACCTAACGTACTTATTAATAATTGTTTAATACCATATCACATCTGCTCCATCAGTAGTTGGGAATCGTCTATGTTATGTGTGAACCTTCAGAAGCAGCGATTGTGATAAAAGGATGATGTGGCATGTGGGACCTCCATATGGCTATAGTATCTCTTATATGGTTTCCGTGAACAATTAATGTATATTGTATGAGTATTGAAAAGGGCCTCTGTAATATTTTTTAATATTCAACACTATTGTAATTCGACCTCTCTTCCACATTAACGTGTCGTGTGTGTATTTGATGGATTTGAAGAGACAGAGGAGGATGAAGAGTGATCATAGAGGAAGCTGAAAGATCAAGTGAGCGTTGAGGAAGCCAAAGAGCTAGCAGAGAGAGGAAGCCAAAGGTTAGGGGTATCGGGAATATAAAACAGAGAACAAGGAAAGTTTAGGAGCACTAAGAAACTGTAAGAAAATAAGGGAAGCCAAAGATCTGGCGGAAATGGAAGGAACATGAGGACAGAAGTAAGTCATAGGCCCCGCAGGGTTGGGAGCAAAGAATTACAACCAAACAGAGCCAGACAGTTTACAGTGGAGGGTTGGAGCCCTTGAGGTTGGTGCCTTAACAAGACAGAGTTGGTGCTCTAGAGGTTGGATCCTTAGAAAGAGTCGAAGTTGGTGCTTGGGAACTGATTGAAACCATATATATATATATATAATATATATAAATATATATATAATATATATATATAATATATAATATAAATATATATTGTACTTGATTTATTGCAAAGATCATATTAATAAAAGCATCTATTCCTATTATCTATTTTTGTGTTCCAATTATAAATGTTTTAACTGATAAAAATAATAATTGAAAAGAAATACTGATTCACCCCCCTAGTATTTCCAACAAAAATTTAATTCCTTGTCAAAGGAGTACCCATGTGAAATTCTTTTGTTTGGCCTTGCTAAATGAAAAATGAGAATACAAGAAAAAACATGATTGCAATCATGTTTTTGATGTATTTCTCATTTTTCTTGTAGCAATCATGTTTTTTCATGGATTTCTCATTTTTCATGTAGCAGGGTCCACCGAAAGGGTCCTTCTTGGATGAGGAATTTAATTCTGCATCCAACAACATCTCCCACTTGAAATTTGAGTAGGACCCTAGGGAGATAAGTTTAAACTACGACTTGAAAAAGTAGTTTTTTATTTTTTATTTTTTATTGTTATATCTTTTTTATTTTTTACTCGAGAAGTGGTGAATCATCCCCCCTCATTAAAATCATCATCTCCAATCCTATTGGTTCTTAATACTTATAAATTTGTTTTTTGTTATACAATTTTGTTTTTAGGCCCATTTTTTACCTCAAAATTTCTCTAATTCCATGGTTAGCTAGTTGTTTACCATGGTTTGCCCAGAGTCACCATGGTTGAGCACGTTAAATATGATCACCACAAATGACCACATTTTATCATGTTGACCATGCTAACCATGGTAGGTCATATTTAACTATAATTGACTATGAGAGGTTATGATTGGCCATGGTTGACCAGGTTGGTTGTGGTAGACCATGATTACCATAGATGCTCGTGGTTGCACATAGTTTGGTCATGGTGACCATGCTTGATCATAGTTCTACACATTAATGAACAATATTTACAAAAATAGCATAGGGAACTAGTAAAATGTTTATTTTTTCTCTTCTTAACTCAATTATCAAATTAGATAATAATTATTTTCATACATCTTCACTTTCATTGAAAATCAAGGTCATGATCATAAACATCGAAATAGATAAAATTTAGTGTGACTCTCATTGGTAGTAGAAAAGAAATGTTGAAGTATGTCAAAGTTGAGATCATCGCCCCAGAGATCTAATATTACAATACATAAGTAGACTCTATCAACAATTTGTAAAGTTCTTACTCTCCTTCCAAACTAGGGATTGTTCAATATATCTAACCTCTAAAAGTCATTGACAATCAATTCGAATATTTTCTCCTTAAATCATCATCGTATGACTCTCCAGGCATTATTATTCTAGATATTTCACTAATGAAACTTATAAGTATGGTCTTGGTATCTTTGGCACGGTGCCTTACGAACTATGGGTTTATTAATGCACCCATTGATGGATGCAATACATTTAGCATTGGCTCAAAAACTGAGCCGGTTTATAACCCCCTTGTAGCAACATAAGTATTATAAATATTAAATTTGCATACAATGTTACTCTATAAGTTCCTCATGCTATTGAATATATTACACTTATAGGTAGAAATTGAGATTCGAAAGAGTCAAAAACCAATAAAAGAATACACTTCAATATGTTCTTTAATGTATGGCCCGAAATTTATAACTCAAAATATTTATAGTGATTTCTACATATGACATAGAACATAATAACCATAAATACAAGTAGGGCTTGCATTGTTAAATAGTCCAATTATGGACATGCTTACACCTTTGATGACTTTCAATCTGAAACAAAATGTTTTCTCCTTCATATCTGTAAGAGGGTGACTAGTGAATAAAACAAGGAAAAACATAAATTAACCAATTCATAAATGTTTGATGCTACACATCTCTATTTCTTGTTCCTATATCTGTTGTACATATCTTACCAAAAAAAACAAATCCAATCAAACCCAATGGTAGTTTTGAATAACCCCTATCAAGAAAATTGTAGTATTACTATAAAAGGGTATGAAAATAATTTTTGGCTATAGGAGGTATTATGGAGTCTCTTAAGGATGAAATTTTAGACATTATGAGATTATTTATCTCTCAGCTTCCTTGTTTTAATCGATTTTATAATTTGATATCCTCAAACATTTACAATAATCCATCAAAAACAGGGGTTCACAACTGCTCTATAGAATCCATACTTGATAGACTATTAGGCCTTCTCCTTGACATTACGCAAAAAGAAAGATCTACCTGATTATCAAAAACGAATATTTCAAGAGTCAAGTAAAGAACGTGAATTTTCAATTTCACTACCACCTTATACTAAAAGTTGGAAACGAAAAGATGTGCTCTCACCATGCATTCATCTTGTAGATATTATTCTTCTTAGATGATTATAGCTACTACCATTCTGTAGTGACTCCTTATATCTCTATAAATTCAAAGATATTTGGGGTTACTATGGAGTCTATATTTATGCACACATCATGATCGTGTTTGAGTGAACTTGCATTATATGTATGATAATTTTGATGTGCGCCAATGTATAGGTGGTGTTGAATTAAATAAATTTGAATGTAACGTGTAAGAAGTTACTGTCAATGGATTACAAGTTTCCATTTCCAGTATGAACAACTTCAATGGTGGAAGTTGCAGCTTACATAAAGCTATCCACAAGAGGTTGATTTTCCTTGGCATCACTCCTACAAGAGAAAAGGTAAGTAAAACTACTAATGTATAAAAGAATTATATGGACGGGATACTTGAAGGATACAAATATTTCATACTTCATCATAGAACCAATAGCTTCAACGTTGGTCTTTCAAGTTTTTGTAGTGAAACTTGTCCACGCCTCCACTGTACTCCAACAATAGTCACTTTCGTCAAATTGTACAAGAAATTAGTAATGGAGATAAAAATGCAAAGAATTATAGCTAAATTTAATTTCACTATAAGTTAGATGAAGAATTAATCTTTTTCATAAGAAAGTTCTTAGCATTCCTGACAAATTTTATTGACAACATTTTCATGTGGATTTTTCACTACACATTATACCTAAATAAAGAAAAGAAACCACTTACAGCACAACTAAACTAAAAAATAACAATATTGTTAGGTACAAAAGGTTTGTTTTTGGTACCCGACTAGCTTAGAAATATGGTTGGTGAAACTAATAGCACAATGATTCACTTGATTGTGTTAGGAATGGAAACAATGACATAAACCAACCTTGGTTCCTTTGTGAGTCCATCTGGAGAACCCATATGCAAGGGCATGCCCACCTGGAAGGAATTGAACACGTTCATGCACATATAACCTTCTTTCAATTCTTTCCTTACATCCATCCTTAAATAAGAATATTTACTCGATCTTTCTCCCTTGGGATTCAATCACCTATCCTTTGACTTCCAATCAAGAAGGAAGTGGGGAATAGTGAGTGATCTTCAACTATCCATAACCATTTCTTTATTCTATGGCACTTGAGACTGAAAAATTGAAATGGAAGTAGAACATTCATATTACATACATATAACATGAATGATGAAATACTGATTAAAGGAAATTCTTAAGGAAACCTAAGATCATATTGATGAAGGGAAGTAAGCTAGCATTCCGTCATTTCATAAGAAAGATAGGGATGGAATAGTATAGGGAGGAGAATGGAATCTCTATCAAATAAATGAAATGAGGTGGGTCACACATTCATTTAGACTCTTCGTGGTTACAGAGAGGGGGTTTAGGATCCTAAACTTAGGTAGACCTCTATAGGCCATTTATGCATTTCCTTGTTGAACTGTAGAGGTGCGAGATTGATCTCAATGATTGGAATATTTGAAACTATAGAAATAGAAGAGTAGTCACAAACTCTTTCCTATTGAGCGTAATTGAGTTGATACAAAATGTTAGTACTTGATCCATTCTTTCAGGGTTATATCCTTGGAAATAAACTCTATGCCTGAGCATGTGTAGTGAAAGGAGTGTGTTGATTCAACTAAGCCATAGGATAAATGCCAATTATGTTTTGATTTTTAGTTTCTCACTCAGAATAGGACAATGATAAGTGAACGTTTGTGCTACAAAATCATGTATGTATTCACACCAAGAAGGAAAGAAATTAAAGCACTATTCAGTGATATGATCCCGTGTGCCCTATGAGAAATACATTTGAGCTTGCTTCTATTGGGAGTGATGGTGATAATAGCTGGCCATCATATACACAATAAAAACTTTGGCCATGGCTCCTAAAAATTATTAAAAAAGGACTGAGCACCTTCAATTGTGCTTTGAAGTAGTATAAAAAATATATACATGAACATATAAGGGAATATGCCTCTGTCATTTACAAAGTTCTTCCCACTAAAGAGTTGGTGCTTGTTTATGCTAGGGTATCCAAATCCATTTTCCTTCCAGTTTTTTTTCTTCTTTTGAGAGTGAGGTTGTGTTAATTCCCAGTTAAAGCATGCATGTAAGTGAACGGAGTATGAAAGCTTAAACCATGCAAATGTTAATGCACCCAAGAGAAGCCTCCCTCTAAATGGGGAGACAGGATACCATGGGAGAAATCCCAAGCTCCCACAAGCAAGATAGATCTTTTATTAATATTATAATGAGAAGAGGGCCCTTCAAAGTTCTCAACTATAACCAAGACTACTCTAATATAGATGTACTGACACTTTGATATCAAAGTGTGAAATACTTTTCACATAGAATGTTGAATATATTATTTATAACAAAGAGTTGAATCTATTTATGATCCGAGTGGCTCTAGAAAGGGTAAAAAATAAAAGGCGGCTTTGAAAAAGCTAAAAAATACAAGGTGCCTTTGCAAAATCTAAGAAATACAAGTATTTGGATAGCAACGAAACTAGGATCAGATTGAAGATCTTGTTGCAAGATTTCCAATAGCACGTATGAAACTAAAATATGAGTCTATATAAGAAAATTATTTCATTTTGAAGTTTGACATGACAGGAAAAATGGGGGGCTCATAATGTTCCACATGGCATCACAATGAACATGCTATGTGGGATACATAGCCCTACATGGAAACAAAATGGCCAATCATCCAATGACATTTGGCACTCTGTCATTGGCTTCTTCCCCTTCCAAAAAGACAAAAGGAATTACAATATTAAATTCCATAAAAAAAACACATAAAAATATATAAAAAAAAATGGTTATTAAAATACCAAATAAAGAAAAACATGTATTAAAATAAAATAAAACCAACCAAAAAAAATTTTCCATAATATGGGTTATATACTAAAATTCCAAAAACAAGATCCAACGAATAGAAATGTTTTTTAACCATTCACCATCAATGATAATATATAAAGGATCACTTCTTTAATATATAATATATATAATATAAATATAATATAAAATATATAGAATATATATAACAAAAACATTTGCAAAAATGTTAAACTGGGTGGTTAGTATAAGAGTGAACGAAGACCATACTTTATGTATAAGATAACAACCAACCATAGGATTTGACCCTGATCATGACCCAACAAACATCCCAATTACATCAATATCCAACCAAGTTTACATGGCCCAAGACATTGGTAAGTCTATTGTCAACACCTTATTTAAACATTATATGTTGATTCGAGGGGGCAATGGAATGAAGAGATGAGATAATGAATGTGGAACAAAGCTCGCGAAGAGTACCTATGGAACCATGACAACGAAATAGTGCCTAGGGTAAGCTTGACTCGGCACAAATTTAGAGAATGATACTAGGGAATATTCTGCCAAAACATTTTAAAAATATTCTATAGAGAATGTAAAGGGAATCTTTTAGATTTCTTGGGGGTTGATTTTTTAAGCTGTTAGAACCATGACAAGTTTATATTCAAATGAACTTGAATGTCACCAAGAGTCTGAAGGTGCAATTGATTTTATGATTTGTGCAAAGGTTTTTCCAGAGACAAAAGTTAAACAACAGACCATGACATAGGAATCTAGATGGAATCTAAAAGATTCCTTAGAGGCCCGGAAATGTCAGTTTCAGAACCATGTCGAATGTATACTCATTCTTCATAGGTTTTTTAGGGAATGTGATGGTGTGATAAATTTCCTCATATGAGAAGTATAATTTGAAGCAATTAGTAGTGAAGAATCTTTGTGGAATCTTTGAGATTCATTGAAGGCCCAAAAATGACAGTTTCAGAACCAAGTTAAATTTATACTCGTTATAATAAGTTTTTCACAAGGAGTGGAGCAGTGAATTTAGATTCATCATTCGAGTAGCATATTCTTTGTCCATATCCAGAAATGAATCTTCAAGGGAATTTTTGAGATTCTCGGGGGGGGGCGGGGGGGTTTCGAGTTTACATTCATTTGACATGGTTTTTCACCATGAATTCAACAGTGTAGTGCATTTCTTCAGCAGAGCTATGCATTTTCAAGGCATCCCCTGAAGTGAAAGTATATGATGCAATGATGTCATGTATTCCTTTTGACTTATTAAGATGATTTCTATGTAGAGATCTTTCTTTACCATTATGTTGGAGGATACTTGTATGACACTTCATGTGATAATTTGATATCTCGTCATGCTAAAGGAGGGCCCATATTAGTGCTATTTTCTATAGGAGAATGTCTCATGGAGAGACATGTCACTCTAGTTGAGGGAGTTTATCCTTGTAATGCCAAAGAATACACCATGTACTCACCATCATCTTGCAACAATTAATGAATCGGCCTCCCCACTCTTGACGATGGGCCCGGAGATGTAACCCAAACTACGTAAACTCTGTTATTAAGTTGTGTGTGCTCTTTGATTTCATGGTTGCCTTTATGTTTCCTATTATTTAAAATATGCACATGTTTCTTTTCATACTCTTTCACATGCAATTAAGCTAACATCATAGAAGTAAAGGATCTTGGTTAACTCTAGTAGCAAAGAGGATCCATATAAAGTTTGGTGTCAAAGCAGTCATAACCTAAGATTAAGCATGAAACAACAAGGAAAATGGAAGATCACAACGATCTCTACAAGGACCTCCCCAGGATGGCATGCATGGTAGATATAATATACGAGGATTATGAGGAGAAATTGGGAAGAGAGGAACAAAATAAAGAGAGAGTATAGGATGATGCTCCATATCCACGTTCAAGTGAATTTACTTCTTATTCGTATTCTTCTCATCATTCAAATGACGAGATCAACAAAATCCTTCAAGCAGAGAATGTTGAATTGAGGAGACGTCTACAAGAAGAAAAAGAGGATAAGTGGAGGTTGCAACTTCAATTACAAGCCACAGAAGATGCCTTCAAAAAGTTAGTGCATATTTTAGAGAAATAGCTAAGGCAAGATCTCATCACTAGGCATGTACTAGAGAATACCAAGCAAGGTGTAATAGGTCTAGTAATTCTAATGTTCCTTTTGATTATAGGTCGATTGTTAAACAAAACCCGTGGCATAGAAAACCATGTTGTTTTCATGGTTTGTATAAGCATGTTGTTGCAAAGTGTTGGAAAATAATGACCACAAGAAAGAGGACGAGATGTGAAAGGCCTTCTCCACAGCAGGCAAGAAAGAAGGTTAAGCAGGTCTGGAGGAAGAAGAATTTTTGCAGCCATTGTAATAGAGATGAAAATTATAGAGCTACATGTCAACTACTCCATGCCGAGAAAGCACCTACGAAGGAATCAATTGGTCATAGGGGCTTCACTCAATGAACTTTTGGCATATCATGTACGTTTGTGGCATATTAAACAATACCCCTAGTTTGATTACATATTGATAAACACCTCTAAATTCACATTATTTAACCCCCTACCAACGAAAACCAGATACACCTTCCCAACTAAAAAAACCCTTACTTTCACTATATATTTTAGGTATCCATTTTTTCATTAGCATGTTTTGTACCCCTTAATGTTTTTTCATTAAATTTGAGCTCCTTTCTTTTACCTACCAATATAAAATCCCTTTACCACCTAATATATGCTCAATATATTATGTCATTTTTTCCTAAATATATATCACCCAGTATGAATGCATGTGTATGGTATTGCTCCCCTAGTGAATCCTAGGGTGTAACTAGTGAAGATGTTAAACAAGAAAATCAGCCACAAGGAGATGACCCATTCACTTTGTTGCGTGAGAGAGTTTTATTAGAGATAGTATCTTGCCATGGCTGAATTTTGTAAGTAACATGATTTGAAATGACTGTAAAAGTGATGATGTGTTTTCCATCACTTATGGAAGCAACATGATCATGTGTTTGGCCACTTTTTGTTGATAGTTGCGGTATTGGTTTTTGTTATGATTCTGATGTAAAATCGAGGAAACATTATGTTATAAAGTCTTAGAAAGTATGTGGACTTTTTGGGTCATGATAGGTGTTGAATTTGAACATGTATTTTGCAAAAATGTACTGCCAGTTTACATAGGGTACAAGTGTTGGTTCATCACTTATGGCTTCGAAGAACAAAGGTGAAGGAGAAGGAAGTGTGGCCTGTTAGGGCACTTGTTGTGTAGGCGAGAGAGTACAATATAATGTAGATTATGTTCATGCTTTTGGAGGAACAAAATTTCCTCAATGGGGAAGAATGATCCAGGTCACTCTAGAAAGGCTCAAAAATCAAAGGTGGCTTTGGAAAATCTCAAAAATAAAAGTTATTGGGTTGTAGTAAAACTAAGGGCGGACTGAAGATATTGTCGCAAGATTTCCAATGATGCAGACAAGGCTGGAATCTAAGTTTGTATGAGATAATTATTGCAGTTTGAATTTTGACATGTTAAGAAAAATGGGGGACCCACAATGTGCCACATGGCATCCCATTCAACAAGCTAAGTGGGACCTGCAGGCATGTGGGAACAAAATGGCCAATCAACCATTGACACTTGGTGCTCATCCACTGTAAAAAAAAGTATAATATTAAATTCCATAAGAAAACAACAACAAAAAAATAGAAAAAAATGGTTATTAAATTAACCATATAAAAACAAAACATAAATTAAAAATAAAATAAAACCAACCATTAAAAAATGTTTGCCATATATATGGGTTATATACTAAAACTCCAAAAACAAAATGTTAGATAATTATATATTACGGAGCAATGGAACACATAAATTACTGCTGAAATATAAACACAGAAAACGCATAAAACAAGAGAGACACGGATATACATGGTTCACCCAATTTGGCTACATCCAGTGAGAAACAACCGGTCATTCCTTTTATACTATCCAATAAACTGAAGAGGTACAACCTACAACAGATCCGCTGTAACACCCTCTTCGCTCTCAATCTCCTCTCTCTTCGTCACTTAGAATATAGATATGCATAGACGCAATACAATTCCCTCATATATAGTGAGGGGTTGGCTTCTAGGGCAAAAAACTCTAAATTAAACATAACTTCTATCGTCAGATCATTCGCCCAATGAACGACCAAGATTGGCTAGAAATTACTAGACTTTTACAAGGCAATTTTACATCTATTTTTAGCTTCGGGGGCACTGCACCTGAACCCCCACCGTTGGACCATTGGCCCCTGGACCCCCCAGCCGGGGGGTATTTACCCCGCCGAACTCCCGTGGAGAGGGATAAGTCCCCCTGCACTACCCTGTGTGGAGGGGTGTATAGTCTTCTTGGGGTATACATCCGGTTGAAACCTTTGAATACAGAAGATAATCAGGCTCCACACCCAACAATCTCCCACTTGGAGACTGATTATAGAAACGCCACCACTGCTTCATCTACTAGACAGTGACTCCACTTTGGACTTTGGACCTGGTTATAACTTTTGTTAACATATCTACATGATTCTGGCTAGTGTGTATCTTTTCCCGCTTCAACTGTCCATCTTCTAATGTTGACCATATGAATGGTACTTGAGATGTATATTTTTAGTCTTGAAATGAAATGAAGAGTTCTTTGCAAGATGTATGGCACTCTGGCTATCACTGTATAACCTGCCCAACTCCTGCTTGTTGCCCAATTCATCTAGAAACCTTTGTAACCAAATCATTTCTTTACTAGCCTCTGTAGCAGCAACATACTCTGCTTCTGTTGTTGAAAGTGCAACAACACTTTGGATTTTTGAAACCAAATTGATGGTTGTTCCACCTATAGTAAACACATACCCTGCTGTGCTCCTCCTATTATCTCTATAACCTGCCATATCTGCATCAACATATCCTTGTAGAGCAAGGTTTGAACCATCAAAGCATAATGCTTGATTTGTGGTACCTCTCAAATACTTAAGAATCCACTTCACCGCCATCCAATTTTATTTTCCTGGATTGTTCATGTACCTGCTTACAACTCCCACTGCATGTGCAATATCAGGCCTTGTGTATACCATTGCTTACATTAAGCTTCCAACTGCTGAGGCATATGGAACTTAAGACATATGATCCATTTCTTCTTGAGCCTTGGGACACGCCTCCTTACTTAATTTGAAATGGCTAGCCAAAGGTATACTAACCGGTTTTTCATTCTGCATATTAAACCTTCTCAACACCTTTTCTATGTACTCACTTTGAGACAATGTTAATTTGTGATTCTTCTTGTTTCTAGTTATTCTCATACCAAGGATTTGTTTTAGAACACCCAAATCCTTCATTGAAAATGTGTTTGCCAATTTCCTTTTGAGCACATTTATTTTCTGCATGTTAGAACCTGCAAAAAGCATGTCATCTACATACAATAACAATATAATATCACTGCCATCATTTTACCTTTTGAGATAAACAAAATGATAAGAGTGACACCTGGTATAACCTTGTTCAGACATAAACCTATCAAATTTTAGATACCACTACCTTGGAGCCTGTTTTAAGCCATACAAGCACTTCTTTAACCTACACACTAGTTTTTGCTTCCCTTTTACCTCATATCCTTATGGCTGCAGCATATATATCTCTTCCTCCAAATCCCCGTGGAGGAAGGTAGTCTTTACATCTAACTGCTCAAGATGCAAATATTTGGCTGCTACTAGACTTAAAATAGTTTTGATTGAATTCATTTTAACAATAGGAGAAAATATTTCATCAAAATCAATACCTTTCTTCTGTGCAAACCCCTTCACGACAAGTCCAGCTTTGTTCCTCTGTTTTCCTCCATTTTCTTCCTTCAGCCTGTAAACCCATTTATTCTGCAATGTTGTTTCACCTACAGGCAACGTGACTAAGTCCCAAGTCTGGTTATTCGCTAAGGAGTCCATCTCTTTTTTCATGGCTTGTTCCCACTTCTTGGTTTCTACATGCACTTCTTCTTCATAACATTCTGGTTCACTAGAATTAGTCAACAATACATAATATATTGAAGGAGAGTATTGTTTAGGGGGTCTACTTATCCTGGTAGATCTTCTAACACCAATTTCAGGTGTTTGAGGTGCTTGTTGTTGTTGTGGTTGTTGTTCTAGCTATTGATCATTATGATTTTCAGGCACCATCACTTTTCTTGTGATATCCTCAAGCACTATGTATTCTCTATTTTCATTTGCTTGTTTCTTTTCCCGCAACTGATTCTTATACAAGACCTTTTCATTGAATATTACATCTCTGCTCCTTATGATTTTGTAATTTTCATAATCATATAAGCAATAACCAAAATCATTAACACCATATCCAATAAAGGTATATTTCTTTGATTTTTCCTGAAGCTTTGTTCTATTTTCTTTATTAATGTGGACAAAGGCTTCACAACCAAAAGTTCTTAAAAATATGTAATTTACCTTTTTACCCGTCCATGCCTCCTCTGGAATACCACCATCCAAGGAACTTGAGGGCCCTCTATTTATTAGATAAACAACAATATCTACAACATATGCACAAAATTGTAAAGGAAATCTTGCATGCAATCTCATGCACCTTGCATGCTCCATGATTGTCCTGTTCATCCTTTCTGACACACCATTTTCTTGTGTTGTTCCTGGAACTATCTTCTCTCTGCGAATTCCATTCTCTGAACAATACCTATCAAACTCTTTGCTACAATATTCACCTCCATGATCTGATCTGAGACACTTCAACCTTTTCCCTGTCTCATTTTCAACCAAATCTTTCCATTTCTTGAAATTATCAAACACAATAGATTTATTTCGAATATAATAAATCCAGGTTTTTCTTGTTGCATCATATATAAAAGTAACATAATAACGAGAGACACCAAGAGATGATACCTGAGCAGGTCCCCATACATCTGTATGCACAGGCTCTAATTTTTCGATCTTCATTTCTTTCCCAACTCTAAGGAATCTGACTGTCTTTTGTTTTCCATAAACACAATTCTCACAAAATTTTAAATCAACATGCTTCAAACCTAGCAACAAATTTCTTGAGTGAAGAATCTACATCCACTTTTCACTCATGTGCCTGAGCCTATGATGCCACAATCTCGTATCTTCTATTGTAGAGGTTAAAGCATTAACATAATTAGAAATACCATTGCATAAATACAATGTACCAACCTTTTCTCCTTTTTCTATTACTAGTGATCCTTTAGTGACCTTCCAGGTTTTATCTGTGAAAGTACTTACGCAACCTTCACCTCCCAACCGCCTTGTTGAAATCAAATTTTTCTTCAGATCTCAAACATGCCTTACCTTCTTCAATAGCCACTGATTTTCATTTTTTTGTTTTATGAAGACTGTACCCATTCCAATGATTTTATAGGGTTTATCATCACCCAATCAAACTTGTCCAAAATATCCTTGAACATAACCATGAAAATGTTTCTTATCAGGTGTGGCATGGAATGAGGCCCCTAAATCTAACACCTAGGCATCAATAATATTTTCTAATGAAAGAATCAAAGCATCTTGCAACAGATCACCTGTTACATTCACTTCATGATTAATTTCTTGCTGCGCGTCTACTTCTTTTCCCTTCTGAGACTTGCAGTGTTTCTTCCGGTGTCCTTTCTTCCCACATTTCAAGCACACTATCCCTAATCTAGACTTGGATCTGCCTTTTCTTGACTTACTGAGATATCCATAGCTCTTTTCTCTTTCCATTTTTCTTCCCCTAGTCTCTGTAGTCAAAGCATTACTTGATGTCTCACCGGAGCTTTTTTGTCGCATTTCCTCACTGAGGATTGCACCAACAACATCATCAAACTTTAAAGTACTAGATCCAGAGACAGAGTTAATAATGGCCATAACTCGACCATTCCAAATTTCTGGCAATGAGCACAGAAATAACAGAGCCCAAACTTCATCATCAAAATTTACCCCTACAGAACTTAACTAACTTGTAACTATATTAAAATCATTTAAATGATCTACAATAGATCCACCTTCTGACATCTTCATATTAAATAAATGCTTCATAAGAAATACCTTTTTTGAGGCGGAGGGTTTTTCATATAGTTTGGCCAATGCCGACATTAAACCTTTTGTTGTCATTTCCTTTGAAATATTAAACATTATTGATGCGGCTACGCACAACTGTATTGTTCTAAGTGCCTTTCTGTCTAGAATATCCCATTCTGTGTCTGTCATACTTGTTGGCTTCTTTATCTTTCCACTCAATGGTAGGTACAAATCTCTCTGATACAAATAATCTTCCATTTGCATCTTCCATAGTTGGTAGTTTTGGCCATTGAATTTTTCGACCCTAAACCTACCATCTTCCACCATTTCTCCCACTCAAACCACGAACCCTTTTCTCCTGCGAGTTTATTAGCCAAATATACCTTCAGCTCTGATACCAGTTGTTAGAAAATTATATATTACGAGGCAATGGAGCACATAAAATATTGTAGAAATATAAACACATAAAACAAGAGAGACACAGATATACGTGGTTCACCCAGTTTGGGCTACATCCACAGAGAAACAACCAGTCCTTCCTTTTATATTATCTAGCAAACTTAAGGGATACAAGCTACAACAAATCCGTTGTAACACCCTCTTCGCTCTCAATCTCCTCTCTCTTCCTTACTCATAATATAGATATGCAGAGATGCAATACAATTCCCTCATATATAGTGAGGGGTTTCCTTCTAGGGAAAAAAAACCTAAATTAAACATAACTTCTACTGTTAGATCATCAGCCCAATGAACACCCCAGATTGACTAGAAATTACTAGACTTTTATAAGGGATTTCTACATCTACTTTTAGCTTCGGGGGCGCTACCCTCAAACCCCCGCTGGGGAACTCTGGCCCCCGGACCCCCCATCCAAGGGGGATTTACCGCCGTGGACCCCCGCAGGGGGGACGAGTGGCCCCCGCACCCCCCCCGCGTCGAGTGATGTACAACCTTCCTTGGGTATACATCCAACTGAAACCTTTCAATCAAGAAGATAATTAGGCTCCACACCCAACACAAAAACCAAAGAAATATGATTTTTTTTTTTAACCATTCACCATTACAGTTAAGATACAAAGGATCTAATTGTTATATGTATAACAAACAACATTTGACATAACATTAAAATGGGTGGTGTAGGGCGATCTAGTTGTTTACTAAATCCCTATCATTTAATTTGTCAACCCGGGGGTTTCATAAACATAGAAGAAAAGCAAAATATATGGAACCTTAGATGAAACTGGTGTAGGAAGTTTTTTTAGAATGGAAATGCATATTACAAATCTAAACTATTTTGAAAAGAAAAGTATCAGATATATTTTATGAAAGCATAAAAATGTTTGATCAATGGAATTAGTTTACTTTAGAAGATAGAGAAGAGTCTCTTGTTCAA
Source organism: Pinus taeda (assembly GCA_000404065.3). Classification (NCBI taxonomy): domain Eukaryota; kingdom Viridiplantae; phylum Streptophyta; class Pinopsida; order Pinales; family Pinaceae; genus Pinus; species Pinus taeda. The sequence goes on from APFE031576089.1 coordinate 49,104, forward strand.
TATTCTTGGTTGTCCTTCTACAATCTTTCCATAATAACATTGCCAAACATCTAAGAAAGTAGGAAAGAAAGCATATAAATGGAAGAATGTAAACATTGTTTTCAATTAAATTTTTAGCTCATGGAGAAGAATCTCCTAACTTAGGAGGACCTATTTGTCCTTCTCACATAAAAACTAGTTATTGAAAGGAAATGAATCTTCACACAAATATAATCTAGGAAAGCATATAAGAAATTAAACCTTGTTTCAGTTCAGTCTAGCTCATGGAGAAGAGGCTCCTACCTTAGGAGTTCCTGGTTGTCTTTATCACATAAAAACTAGCTACTGAGAGGAGATCAATCTTCGCACAACAAAACATGGTCATCACATGAATTCATACTGAACTTATCTACAAGTATTTATAGCAAAGAGATAAGATGACCATCCATAATTAAAACTAGTACATTCACAACTATGAACATTACTCTACAATAAAGTGTACTTATCTTGCTATGGGGATCCTTCCATTCCTCACCGAGAACACATGAACAACTATCACACCTTAAGAATCAAATAACACTCCTAACTCATGATTTGGAGAAAATGATATCATTCATGTCGAGTGAACAATCATAAATTTGATGCTAATGAATAACTGATAAATGTTCTTTTCCTTTGTATAATTTTATTCTTATTTATACACGAATTAGGGATATCTACTCAATAAATGTAGATCCCTTAAATATATACTAGATCCATACTTGTCTGAACTTATCCCCAAATACTAAATACAAATCGAAGGACACATCAAGATCTTCATGATCTTTCTCCTTGGAATATGGTCCACCTTTTGACTTGAAATTCGAATTTGATCTTGGGAGGCAACATAACGATGCTTTGGAAGCTTCCATATGATCTACACATGTCATCAAACTCAAGCCACTTTTAGGTATAAGAAAGCACATGTTATTTCTCTAACTTTTAATCATAAATTCACTCTAAATACATAAAATTAATTACTTTGGAAGATTTAAATGTAAACTCATGTAGTAATGATAATTTAGGTTTATGTAATGATAATGGGATGGAATGAGGTGACAAAATGAGGATAAAGGTGAAAAATACAGTGAAAGTTAATGTTAATTTTGGTGGCCCAACATACCCCCCAACTTAAGTTATTGCATTTCCTCATGCAATCTATTGCATTGATTCACTTTATCATGATTTGATCTTTTTGCATTGTCTTGATTTTATATGAAATTTGGCTTATATAGTTTTTTTTTTAAGCTCACATATTTTTCTTTTTAACAATTTTGTTCTTTTTGGAAAGTGTTCTTTCTGGAAAACGTTCGATTGCAACATATTATTTTGGTTGGTTCTTGTGTGACAACCAAAATTTGATTAGTATTGGTCCTTGTGTACCAATACTTTTGTTATTTTTGTGTTGCATCAAAAGACATTGAAAAAATTTAATCAACCATTCATTCTTTGATCACTATTAGCAAAACATGTAACATTTGAATCATAATGAAATAGTAGTTATTTGGAAAAAGTATGTTGGTTAGGATGACATGTGAATAAAGGACATATATGACATACGAAAGGTGATAATGGAATATAAATGTGATATATATATATATCGAAATGTGAATATGAGGTATGAACATGAACATGGTGAAGCATTTTCCAAAAATTATCATTTCAGTATTAAAGGAATTATATGATAAAAAACTAAGAAAGAACATACCTTTACTTACCTAAGTGGACAATTTTGTATATGTAGAAAAATGTAGCTCCTACTGCTGAATCATGGAATGAAGAATACAAGAATGTGATCTGTGTCTTGGTTGCATACATGATGGATGAAATCATGAATGTGGATCCTTTATTACTGCTACTGAATATGTTCCAAAGTACAAAATGTTGTTAAATATGCTATTGAATCATATAGTCTTCATGTCGTCCCATATCGTAGCACAATTATTTCCATGTGAATAAATGTGTCGATGTCGAACATGGAAAGAATCCATTAGATTACAGGCCATTGATGAATGTCGTTAACAAATGCAGGGAAAACTCACCATTAATGTCAATGAGTGCCAAGGTACCTATGTACATCTTGCGAAGTGCAAATAGATGAGTTGATGTCAAGCCACTTGCAAGATCCAACAAACAAGGGACATTAATGTATTCCCATTGTTCGTTGGTGAGAGGACTTACCATTAAGGCATGCAAGAGTGAAGGTATTAATTAGTCTTTATCCCAGATAAGGTGCTGAGGTCGATGGGTGAAGACTTGTTGAAAGGTGGTCCTTAATGAATCCAACATCAGTCAACGCGAGTTCTTAGAAAATGATTGGTAGGACTATGGATAAAAGGTGTAACAGTCAAACGGTTTTTATGATAAGGAAAGCAAGGTAGTGTAGAGAGATGGAAGGTTTATTAATGAGGCAAAAAGATGAACTGAGAAGTGGGAAAAAATGTATGCGACTGAGAAAAGTAGACATGTATGAAGTCATGATGGATAAAGCAATGAATCAGTGGACTCCAAAACAGATGATTGATGAGGCTTTGAAGGAGAAGTATGGGTAAACATATCACGACACAAAAGGTTTCTGTGTAGTGACCAATGTCATGACATATGTAATTAACTCCTTCAAGCTTTCAATGATGATGTGATTTATGGAGACCACATCTGCATGAACTTGGATCTTCTGCGCACCTGTAAAAGCTCAGTAGAAATCCTGCATGAAAACTGTGAGAGCTTTTTGAAAGATATAAAATGCAAGAATGACTATGAATTCTTACCAATGAAATAAAATAAAATGAAAATTGTTACATGTTGCCTTTGCACGCTAGTTCCTTTGTAGTAACTCCAAGAAAGAAGGATAGCATAAAATGTTTTCAAGAGTTATGAAATGTCCATTTGCAAATTTTTTATTTATTTATTTTTAATTGTTTTGATTTTATTTATTTATTTCGATTTGTTTTTAATTGTTTTGATTTTTTTTTATTTGTTTTGATTTTGTTTTGATTTTTGTTTTAATTTTTTTTAATGTTTTTAAAGATTTTATTCCTAAATTAATCATATTCAACTTAGTATACATGCTGATTTTCCATTTATCTTGAATTTTTGAAAGAAATTTAATGTAATATAAGGCGAATGTTTTATGTTATGTAACAACTAGAGCAACTAAAATACGTGGAATAGGAGGTTATATTTGTTTTCATTCTAATACGTGATAAGTGTACAAAACAATTACAACTAAATGTATATGCGTTCTTCTGAAAACTTATTAACATGCAAGGTTTGTGTTAAGTGGCCACGCAGAGAGACAAACCTAGGACTGACATCACACTCTGCATTGGACAGTCCAGATTTTCTTAAGTCTCTTTCTCTTCTCTCCATCATCCGATCGATGGCTACGCAAGGTTAAAAGTACAACTGGTGTCAGCCAAAGGCAAAGCAATAAATATCATGCCTTGACCACTTTTTCTGTTTTCTCATACCCTTCTCTTTCTCACGCTTCACTTTTCTCTTCAGTGGCTATGACAAGAATAGACTCATCCTTGGGAGGCGCACACATCTACTCTAGAACCTAGGAAGTATCCTCATGGCCTATTTCTTCTTCAATGGGCTTTCCTGAAATGTCATTATTAATTTCTCGAGGGAGATCAACCTTCATAAAATCCTCATTAATTAGATAATCACGTCGTGCTTGGATCACTGACATTTTGAAGATCTACACCATTGAATCCCTCAACCATCTTTACTACTGCATCATAATATATATCTCCATGTTTTGCTATTCAAAACTTCCTTTCTTGCCTATTCAATTGGTAACGAAATTTGAATCTTCCGATCCAAAAGACCTAGTCGAGGAAAGGCAGGGTCAACAAATGGGAAGCCATGGATGAAACTTGCTCCAAATGTCTGTTGGAAACTTCAATCTAAATGAAATAAACCCCAGAAAACTCTGATCTTGCTCAAACTGATGGGAATTTCTGATAATTCCAAACAAAAACTGAATAGAGAATAATGCTCTATTTTATCACAGGATCTTAACACGGGGAAGCTAAAATTTCTTTTTGATGAACATAGTTCACACATATGAACAAAACCTTTGTATTCATTAAAAAAAACTATTGTTACAAACTTCTTCCTCTCACAGAGGGATTACACAAGAACACTTCAGTTCCAAAAAAAATTTACTTTGTCTTCTCCTGAAAAATACTCTGTCTCTACTGCAAATATTTTTGCACTGCTGTGTGTAAAAATTTTCTCTTACATTTGCATTGCTGCGTATTTCTATATCTTCGTTTCAAAAAAAAAAGATTACATTCATGATGTTGCGTTGCATATTTCATTACATTCACACTGCTGTAAAAAAAATCTTCTTACATTTCACTCACGTTGTTGCATGCTCCGTTTCATTTCAACAACCAACTAAAAAACAAAAACATAACAATACATATTTCTATGCTATACTCTCGTGAAAAAAAACATTAAAATTAAAACTTTTACCTACATTATACGACTGTAGCAAATTTCATTAAATACTATACTAGTAAATTGGCGGTGAAACAAAAAACTTTTACTTCACGTCAAGTCATGAATTACTCCATGGCGTAGGCCTATACATAACCGTTGATTTCATCATATGGTTGTCGAACCATATCGCAAGCCCTTTTCTGCTGAAATTTATGCTCCAGGGAAGAAGCTGTTTTGGGAATCTATTGTGGACACACGTCAGATGGCGTACATGTTTGCTTCCATTTGAGAAAAACCTCATTTTCATGAAAAGCGGTGTGGGGAAGTCTGGCTGGTTTTCTGGAAATAAATGTGGAAGTTGGAATTATAATTTCAACACTCCCTTTTAATTTGAACTGCTGTGTTATCAGTCATACACAGACATTTCCTAAAAAATTTAAAACTTGACTGTCCCAATGGTTTGGTCATAATGTCTACAACCTGCTCTTGAGTTCTGAAATGTTTTAAAACAATTTCTCCATTGTTTACCAATTCCTTGATGTAATGAAACTTTGTGTCAACGTGTTCCGTTCTCTTATAAAACACAAAATTCTTGGATAATGCAATAGCTGAGCTATTGTCACAAAAAAGCATAGTTCCTTTTGCTTGCTCTTGGCATAGGCTCCTTAACATCCAAATTGCCTCATACGTTGCTGCTATAGCTCCCACATATTCTGCCTCTACTGTAGACAACACTACAATAGGTTATTTTTTAGAAGCCCGTGAGATGGCTCCTGAACCCATGTGAAAAACTTGACCGTATGTGCTTTTCTGATCATCTACAGTTCCAACCCAATCACTATCAGTGTATCCAATTAAATCTGAACATTTTGAAGCAGTATATAAAATGCCAAACCTTTTAGTACCTTTAACATACCTCAGAATCCTTTTTTCTACCTGCCAATGTGCTTCTTTTGGCCTATCCATGAATCTGGAAATTAAACTAACAACATGCATTATATCTGGCCTAGTTGCAATCAAATACATGAGGCTGCCAACTATGCTTTTGTACAAACTAGGATCAAAATCCTTGTTGTTGTCCTCTTTGCTGAGTTTTAATCCCATTATTGTGGGAGTGATTGTTGCTTTGCTCTCCTGCATCTTAAACTTTTCCAGCACTTCATTAACATATTTCGCTTGTGAGATGAAAATTCCATTTCCATTTTGTTCTACTTCTATTCCTAAGAAGTATCTCAGCAAACCCATGTCAGTCATTTCAAATTCTTCTTCCATGACTGTTTTGAAATTTTCAATAAGATAATCATCATTACCTATGAAAATAACATCTTAAACATATAATACAACAATTAGTATTTTACCTTCCTTTTCTTTGATGTAGAGAGTGGGTTCTCCCTCACACTTTTCAAATCCTTTTTCTAGTAGATAGGAATCTATCCTACTGTACCACGCTCTTGGTGCTTGCTTGAGCCCATAAAGAGCTTTCTTCAATATGCACACTTTGTGCTCTTGGCCTTTCTTTTCATAGCCTAGAGGTTGTTGAATGTAAACCTCTTCCATTAATACTCCATTTAGGAATGCTGACTTCACGTCCACTTGGTAAAATTTCCACTTGTTTTGTGCTGCTATGGACAACACTGCTCTCACAGTTTCCATTCTAGCAACCGGTGCAAAGTTTTCTTCATAGTATCTCCCATACTGCTGCTTATATCCTTTGACAACAAGTCTTTCCTTGTGTCTTTCTATTTTGCCTTTAGCATTACTCTTCGTCTTGTAGACCCATTTAACTCCAATGAATTCCTTTCCTTTTGGTAGTTCAACTAAATTCTATGTCTTGTTTCTTTCTATGGCATTGATCTCCTCATCCATAGCTTCTATCCATTTCCTATGCTTAATTGCTTCTTCGAAAAGAACAGGGTCATCAACATGACAATATAAAGAAAACAAAGAGTTCATACCTTCATTTGTTGCCTCTTGTTCATAAATGTCATTTAAATTTCTGAACTTCTTACCTCTTTCATTCGGTGTACACGTGCTTGAAGAGGTACTTGGATTTTCTTCTTGTGGTGTGCTTGGAGAAGCACTTTCATTTCTCCTCAAGGGTGTCCCTTGCTGCCCTTGTGTTGGTGCTGTTGTTTGGGGATGTATTTCAGCCATCTCCTCATCATCTTCATCATGAGACAAAGAGTTTTAACATTCATTGTTTTCTCTATGCTTCCATCCCAAGCTTCCTCCTCAATGAACTAAACATCTCTACTCACAATAAGCTTCTTGGTGGATGGTTTATACAACCTATAAGCTTTGTATTCCTCACGGTATCCAATGAAAATACATTTCTCCCCTTTGCTATCCAACTTCTTCCTTAGTTGATCTGGAATGTGTACATAAGCCACACATCCAAGAACTTTCATGTGGGTGACTCCTTGTTTTGTCCACTCCATGATTCTTCTGGCACTCTGTTCATGACTGCTTTTGTAGGGAATATATTCAAAATGTACGTTGCACAATGTACTGCTTCAGCCCAATAATCATTTGGCAAATGCTTTGCCTTTAACATACTACTCACCGTATCCATGCTTGTCCTATTCTTCCTTTCAACAATTCCATTTTGTTGTGCAGTGTACCTAGTGGTAAATTGTTTATGGATTCCATTTTCTCTACAAAAACGTAGAAATTCTTTAGAGATATATTCACCTCCTCTATCAGTTCTTAGCACTTTGATATGCAGACCACTTTGGTTTTCTATAAGTGCTTTGAAATTGCAAAATCTTTCAAACACCTCACTTTTGTTCTTCAGGAAATAAACCCAAGTTTTTCTAGTAAAATCATCAATAAATGTTAGTATATAGTGGTTGCCTGCAAGTGATGGAGTTTGCATCGGTCCACATAAATCTGAGTAGAAAATCTCTAAGGGTGCTTTTTCCCTTATGCTTTTCCCCGATGGAAAACTTTCTCTATGTTGTTTCCCCAAGATACAACCTTCATAAAGACTATCTGGTTTCTCTATCAATGGTAATCCTCTTACCATTCATTTTCTACTCAACAAGTTAAAACCTCCAAAGTTGAGATGTCCAAATCTCAAGTGCCACGACTAATTTTCATCTTTTGGTTTGCTTTGGAAAGCCTCTTGTGTCATTGCTGCTATTTCTACTCCATCTTTTAAATATGCTTTCATTCTGAGAGGGAACATCTTGTTCCTTGTCATCTTCACTTCAGCAATACATCGTTTGCTGGGTGTCTGATCCATAATGGTGCATACATCGTTTACAAAGAAAACATTATACCCCTTTTGAGCAAGCTATCCAATACTTAAGAGGTTACATTTCATTCTAGGAACATAACAAACATCTGCTATGGTTTTCTTTTCACCTCTCCTTGTTAAGGCATTTACTTCTCCTTTTCCCATAACAGAAACTTTACTATTAGTCCCTAGTGTGACTTGTGATTTCACACTCTCATCTAATGTAGAAAACAGGGCTATGTTTCCTATCATATGGTTACTGCAACCAGAGTCTACAAACCATACATCTTCACTCTTTGCTTCAACCATATTATAGGCTAAAAACAAATTATCTTGGCTGATATTTTCTGTAGTGAAATTTGCACTACTTCTTCCTACATTCATTTGCATAATGCCCATATTTTTTACAATAGTGACATTGGACATTGGATTTATCATACCTTTGTCCATGAGCATGATGTTGTTCACTTTGTTGGCTGTTGCCTTGGCCTTGGTTCTGATTTGTATTGCTGCCTCTTCCTTGAGCATTTGCTGGACTGTTTCTTCCACCTCTATTTTGGCTTCTGCCTCTTCCTCTCTTGTTTCCTTTGCCTTGACCTCTTCCTCTTCCAAAGAACATCTCGGTCTTAAAGGCATGCTCTATAGATGAGTTTTCATTTCTACTCAATCTCTGCTCATGTGTCATCCGTGATGCACGCAGTACATCAACTGAGAAGTTTGTGAGATCCTTTGTCTCTTCTGTGGTGGTGACAATCACATCAAACCTTGAGGGTAGGATCCTCAATAGTTTCTCCACAATCCTCCTTTCTTCAAGAATCTCTCCATGAGACCTTATCTGTGTGACCAGACCAATCACATGTGTGAAGAATGAGTCGATATTATCTAACTCCTTCATGCAGAGTTTCTCAAAATCTCTCCTCAACAACTGTAGTTTTGTTTTCTTCACTTTCTCCATGCCTTGATAGGCTACCTTGAGAGTTTTCCATGCTTCTTTGGATCTCTTGGCTGCTGCTATCCTTGGAAACGCACTCTCATGTACTGCTTGATACAAAAAGTAAAGGGATTTAGAATCCTTCTTCTTATTGCTCTTCAACAGTTCTTTCTCTGTCTGAGTCAAATTATTAAACTCATCTTCATCTGTTGGTTCTTCAAAACCATCCTCAACAAATTCCCATAAATCTTGGGAAGCAAGCAAAACTCTCATAGTTATTGACCAATAGTCATAGTTTTTCCCGTTAAATTGTGGGAGCTGAGTATTAAAGATAACCATGCTAGTGCTAACTCCAACCATTCTTGCCCTCTTAACTATGCTTCAAAATACTTGACTGTGTATTTCAAATAACTGACTGTCCTCAATAGTAACACAAAAACTAGCTTGAGAAATACCTTGGATTTTTTTGATTGAGTCTTCACTCTGGTGGAGAAGCTGCTGCAACAAGTGGAGAAGCTGGTGCAACAAGAAATCCTTCCTTCATCTTATTTGACACCTTCAAAGAGCCTAGATAAACTCTGATACCATGATGGGAATTTCTGATAATTCCAAACAAAAACTGAATAGAGAATAATGCTCTGTTTTATCAGAGGATCTTAACACACCGAACCTAAAATTGCTTTCTCATGAACAAAGTTCAAACATATGAACAAAACCTTTGTATTCACTAAAAAAAATCCACTGTTACAAACTTCTTCCTCTAACAGATCCATTACACAAGAACACTTCAGCTCCCAAAAAAAAAAATTACTGTGTCTTCTCTTGAAAAATACTCTGTCTCTGCTGCAAATATTTTTACACTACTGTGTGTAAAAAGTTTCTCTTACATTTGCCCTGCTGCGTATTTCTATTTCTTAGTTTCAACAAAAAAAAATTACATTCACGCTTCTGCGTTGCATATTTCATTACATTCACACTACTGTAAAAAAATTCTTCTTACATTTCTTGCATATTTCATTACATTCACACTACTGTAAAAAAATGCTTCTTACATTTCACTCACTGCTGCGTGCTCCATTGCATTTCAACAAAGAACTAAAAAACAAAAACATAACATACATATTTCTATGCCATACTCCCGTGAAAGAAAAACATTAAAATTAAAACTCTTAAGTACACTATACAACTGCAATAAATTTCATTAAATACTTTACTAGTAAATTGGCAGTCAAACAAAAAAATTTTAATTCACCACAAGTCATGAATTACTCCATGGTGCAGCCCTGTACACAACAGTTGATTTCATCTGTCGAACTATATCACAAGCCCTTTTCTGCTGAACTTTACGCTCAGGGGAAGAAGTTGTTTTGGAAATCTGCTGTGGACACGCGTGAGATGGCGTACATGTTCGTTGCCCTTTGAGAAAAACCTCATTTTTGTGAAAAACGGTGTGGGGAAGTCTGGCAGGTTTTCTGGAAATAAATGCGGCAGTTGGAATTATAATTTCAACACAAACACCCCCAGAAAATGACATAGAGGTTTTACAGACTTGAACTAGGGCAACGATTTTTTGATTCTTAGGTCTCCGTAGATAATTCTTCAGAAATAGATGCGAAGGAGCTCGAAAGCAGGGCAATGTAATATATCTTATTTGCAACAAAATTCCTTGTAGAAACTAAGTTTTGGATCCATTTTTTGATGTGGATCATGTTCTCGAATTATCGAATTTCTTCTACAAAGTCGATGCGAGGTATGACATTGATTTTTGCTACATGCCAGCTACTAGTCGGAGATATTTCTTCACCGTTTGGACGTGACTGCATAGATTAGTTTTAATGGTTTATAGCTAAATCACTTCACCTACATCGCCGATTATTCAATGAATTTTGTAGCTGGAGATTGCGATGGAGCCACACTGTCCCGTGTTCAAAATGAGTTCCAAGATTGTATGGTTGATTTTTTTCTCATCCCAGCCTTGTCTTCCAATGCCAAAGAGAGATGTTCATGTGGTGGTTATGCACTGCTGTAATATTCAGATAAATCATGCCAAAAAGGATCGACCCCAGTATCAGCGTTCCATAAGAATCTTGATCCCACAATTACATTCCTTTTTATCTGCTAGCCAGGATTTTTGCACCCGCAACCAAAATAAAATCTGAATTAATAATATCGAAAATTTACAAAAAGGTAATTAAAAATACTTATTATAGCCTATTAATGTGGATCCAAGGACGATGGGTGAGATATGGATCCTGGATTTGGCACTCCATGACTCCACGATGAGCTGATTCGAAATTTCCTTATGTGATTTTCTAGAGATCCGAAATGGATTGGAATTGCACTTTTCTTGGCATAAGATCTATTGGATTTAATCAAGGATCGGGTCATCATCTTATTAATGAAAGAAATATGGATCACCATAAAAAATCACCATGAATACGAGTAATGCTTATATATGGATTTTGTTAAAGGGTTCACTCTCATGATCCATCATCATCTGACTTCACCATCTCATGCCATCATTCAAGTGCTCCATTAAATCTGTTAACAACTGTTATATTTTTGACAACTATCTTAAGGATACGCATGTTGATATCCATGATCACCAACTCATCTTGGATGCGAACTATGACTATAAGACTTGTTGACCTCGTAACGAGAATGCATATCAAGTATACCTCCCTTAATACGAGTTTCATGGTGCATTGAGTGCCTCACACCAAGCATTACCTTCTGTGAGTTGTTGTTCTTTAATTGTAGACTGTTTGCAATAAGATGATGAGCATATTTTCCTACATAAGGAGCTGAGGCAGGTCCAATATGGTGTGGCCATTGTCAATCATGTGCCTTCCTCCCATTATATTCATGCCATAGAGTTGGTGTATTTAAAACTTTCTCGCATACATACTTCTTTGGATTTATTACTCCATAAGGAGGCCTTGTAATGTATTTGTCTGTTGGTGGGAGCTTATAAATAAGATAAAGAATTTGACTGTTTGTGATATTTTCCATCGCCTTGATAGGCGAAGTGAAGATGGGGGGGCCATGCTTCTCCATCACAAAGTCAAAAGAAACCATTCATCCCCGTCTAGCTCTAGGATCAATTTCATCATTCACTCAAGTATTTTCTGCCCTGAAAGATGGATACCTTGATCATAAATTGAAAAAATGTATGGTGCCAAAGAATAACTCACGGTCACAAATAACAAGTCATACATCACAGTATTTCTACGTATTTCCTCTGCTGTCAAGGTCCACTCAACCTTGTTAACCTCCGTGAGTAGGCAAGCTTCATCAATAAAAGAAATTTTGCAACACCCTGCCAAGCAAAGCGTTTGTCATTCATGTCTATCTCAATGTCAGTAGGATAAATAGAGCATAGTGTTACGGATAAAACAATTGCCACAGACATACACCTTGGTAGTAATAACGCATAACCCAACACAATCCTTCAATATATTTCAAAACAACATCTTTTCTAACATCATTAGTTTATTCTGGAGTGTGGACCATAAAATTTTCATTGTAATAGCTTTCTTTCCACCCAAGCTCTACTATTTTAACCTTATCCCCTTATGGTGCATCACAATTGAAAAGATCTAATTTCTCTTTTAAGTACATTATTCAGCTTCAGTTTGAATTCCTCCAAGTCATTTTTCCTCTCTTGCCTTATAGTTTTATAGATTTCAGTTTTGGTTGGATCAAGTAAATCAGGACTAGAATCAAGGGTAAGTCCTTTTTGGGCAGCCTCATTTCATAGGAGTAAGCTATGACTTCTAATCAGGCAATTGTGGGTTCAAGTCCCACTGGGCTTGCCAGAAAAATCTTGAATACAATAACAATCTTGAATACAATAACAAGGGAGCAGTGAAGAGGAAGAAACCCAAAATGCAGTTTGTTAAGAAGAAGAAAAGCCAAAGGAAAAGGTGAAGCGCGATCTATTGTTGATTAGTCAGGTATGGCATTTTGGTGGATTTGGACTCCAAGATGAACTCGTTTCTCGTAAACGATGAACTTGTTCTTGGTAAACCTCGACAGCAGATTGGACTTGATCACACTAGAGTTAACCTTCAATTAAGATGTGGTAGTTAACAAATGCCTTTTTTTTATTATTACTCTTTTTAAGACTATTTTTTAAATAAAATTGTTTTATTTTGTATTGTATAAAAAAACTATAACAAATAATTTAAATCCTATGCTTAATTTTTAAATTTTATGTTGTTTTCTTTTTAAATTAAAATCTTTTAAAAATAATTTGAATTTTATTCTAATTATATTTGTTTTTAATCAAAATCTTTTCAAAATAATTTAAATTTTATTCTAACCCTATAAAACAAATCTAGAATTTTTTATTGATTTAGGATGCTTTTTTTTAGGAAATGGAGACAAGAATATTGCAAACCATGAAAAATATTATAGATATCTTACTTTTTGATCCTCGAGACCATCCAAAGGTGCACGAGGAGAGCATACTTATTCCAAAGATAAAATATTATCCTACCTACTCTATGCTAATTTGGAATTACAAACTATTACATGTAATTAGATTTCCATTGTAATCATTTACGTAATATGAGTAAAATTATAATCATTTTCAATTTCGCAATTTTAAAATGAAAATATACAAGCATGATCGAATCTAGCTCTTTTGAGTGTGATTTAATGAAATAAGAACAAAAATAAAATTGATCTAACCTCGTACATGATTGAAACCATTGAAACCACCTTTTGATAAGGCCTTCATAGGCGTGATTTCCACTGTGATTTATATCATGCTGCAACTTCTTTTTGTCCTCCTCAATCTCTTGTTCCAATAATTGTTCCTCATTAGACATACAAGATTCTTCAAATGTTAATTCATTCTTTTCTTGTAGAGGAGTAGTTAAGCTTTTGGTTGTTGTCAAGATCTCTTCTTCGCAAGAAGACAAGATCCTAACTCTTGCTAGGATCTGAGTGAGTTGTTCCAAACTTATACTCATCTCTTTTCCATATATACATATGGATTTTTATTGTTATTTTTTCTTTTTGTGTGAATAGGGTTTTTTGATTTGTGTATTTTTTTATATGAGAATAAACTTAAATGAAAATACCTAAATGCAATTAACCCTAAATAAGAATGATCCTAAATGAAAATGCTTCCTCAATAATTCTCCTAACTAGCTTACATCTAGGTTTTCCCCCTGCAATGGTGCCAAAATGTAGGCGATTTAACTGTATGCTAAATCCCTGTCATTTAATTTGTTAACCCAGGGGTTTCGTAAACTTAGAAGAAAACCAAAATATATTTGACCTAAGTTGAAACTGGTGTAGGAATTTTGTTTAGAATGGAAATCCATATTACAAATCTAAACTATTTTGAAAAGAAAATTATTAGATCTATTTTATGAAAGCATAAAAATGCTTGATTAATGGAATTAGTTTACTTTAGAAGATAGAGAAGATTATCTTGCTCAAGAGTCCTGGTTTTCCTTCTACAATATTTCCATAATAACATTGCCAAACATCTAAGAAATCAGGAAAGAAAGAATATAAATGAAAGCAAGTAAATATTGTTTTTAGTTTAGTTTTTAGCTTATAGAGAAGAGTCTCCTAACTTAGGAGGACCTGGTTGTCCTTCTCACATAAAAACTAGCTACAGAATGGAAATGAATCTTCACATAAATGTAATCTAGGAAAACATATAAGAAAGTAAATATTGTTTCAGTTCAGTCTAGCTCATGGAGAAGAGGCTCCAAACTTAGGAGTTCCTAGTTGTCCTTCTCACATAAAAACTTGGTACCTAAAGGAAATCAATCTCCACACAACAAAACATGGCCATCACATGAACTCATACTGAACTTATCTAGAAGTATTTACAACAAAGAAATAAGATGAACATCTAGAATTAAAACTAGTATATTCATAACTATGAACATTACTCTATGGCAAAGTGTACTTATCTTGGCATGGGGATCCTTCCATTCCTCAATGAGCACACATGAACAACTATCACACCTTAAGAATCAAACGTCACTCATAACTCATGATTTGGATAAAATGATATTTGGAGTAGCATGATCCGGATTATCCACAATATTATGTTCATTCTGTCGACGTTTCAAACCCCAAAGGGGGTCCATCATCACGACCAAAATTGATAGAATATGAATGATAGTTCCTTGCCAGAAGAATCTTTCGACTAGAGTATATTTAAACTTAGAAATTGATAAATTTTTATAGAAGCCGACCCTTACATATATGAATTCTTTTATTTTTAATTTTAGTTTACTATGATAATTTTAGTTTAACTATTTTAATATTGATTATTCTAGCTTTAATTATTTTAATTGTTTTAATTATTTGATTTTAATTATATGTTTTTTTTTTCTTTTGCGTTGTGGTTCACGGACACCCTGGTCAATGGGTGGTGCTACATCCACGGAAAAATCTGGGTTGTGCGACCCCGAAGGGAATCTAGCCCCGGGGCCCACTAGCTAGGCCTGACCCCAAGGGATTTGGGGAGAATGGACCCTGTGACCTCCCAATGGCGAGGCACTAATTTTGACCAACTGAGCTAACCCTTGGGACTAGATTTTAGTTATATGTTAAATAAATAAATTAATTAATTCATAATCGTTAATAAATACTAATTGTAAGTTTATTTTTATATTGTAATGTAATTTTATTATTTTTATAATTAGTT
>APFE031576091.1:0-11085 GCA_000404065.3 Pinus taeda
GCCAGTTTTGGAAGAGTTCCGGAGACAAAATTGAGGACACTTCCTCTAGCAGAATACTTACAGCTTCTTGCCAGCTTTGGAAGAGTTCCAGGAATTGCATAAGCATTCCAGAGTTGTTGGTCATCCTTAAACCATCACAGGTTGAGACTTCCCTTTTACAGGTTGAAGTTTTACCTTTCATATGGGGTGAGGCCTCCCTTTTATGGTTGAAGGTTTCCCTCTTTGAAACAATAGGATCACTTCCTCTAGCAGAAGACTTAGAACTTCTTGCGAGTTTTGGAAGAGTTCCGGGAACTGCACTAAGCGTTCCAGTGTTGGTGGCTATCCTTAAACCACCGCCCTTTTATACCAACATTTCATAGAGCACATTTAGCCTAGTGCTGCCATGCATTTTTGCACATTTTGTATTACAGCTCTCTTCTTGGACTCATACATAACCCTTCGGATTAAGGGGGTGAATGTTGGACACCTAATCCTCAATGGGTTAGTGTGGAAGCCGAATGGACAAAAGGAGTCCAAGAGACCTTGGGATGTGAAACCCAACGGTCACAACATGTACTATAAATGTAAATCATTTGTTAATAAAAATTGTACTCTCATGTTTTATCTTTCATATTCTATTGCTGCCCATGTGTGTTTAATAGAATAGTTTGGTTGATTCTTCTCTGGATACTATCTGGTTCAACCTGCAACTCTTGAAGTATCTTCATTACTGGTATTCCCAGGGAATATGAAAAACAACTTCCATCCCATAGACTAGTTGATAGGGAGAAGTACCAATTGATTTCTTAGTAGTCAATATGTCTTCCCATAAGGCATTGACTAGCTTTTTATTCTAGGTTTTCTTATTGTCCTCTAGTAACTTCTTGATGATATTTACCAGGCTTTTATTTAAGGATTTTGCCAACCCATTACCTTGAGGGTAATAGGCTGTAGAATGGCCCAGGGTGATATGATACTTGTTGCAGAAATCTATCATTCTTTTGGATTTAAACGTTGTTGCATTATCAGTAATGAGCTTAGTTGGACACCCAAATCTTGATAGAATATTTTTTTCAAGGAAGGTTATTATAACAGCGTATGTAGCTTGCCTTGAAGGTATGGCCTCTATCCATTTTTTGAAGTAGTCTGCGGCTATGAGGATCCATTTGTGCTGCGCAGAGGAGGGTGGGCGAATTTTATCAATGAAGTCTAAACCCCATTGTTGAAAAGGTATTTCAGCAGAGATTGGCTTGAGGGGTAAAGGTAAGAGTTTTTTCTTCCCCTCAAAAATTTGACATTTGTGATAGGAGGTCACATATTTTTTGACATCAGCAAACAAGGTAGACCATTAGAAACCAGCTCTAAGCATTTTATCTGCAGTGGTCATTTAGTAAAGGTGTCCTCCACAGTCACCTGCGTGAAACTCTTGCAAAAATTTGTCAGATTCTTCCTTTAATAAGCAATTAAGAAGAATGCCTTCATGATCTCTCCAAAACAGAGTATTGTCTAATATACAAAATTTCAGGGATTTCATCTTCAAAAACCTGCCTTTAGTGCTAGATAATTTAGGATGAGCTTGTAAGTTTAATAAAACATAAATAATATCAGCATACCAAGGTGATTCAATAAAGGCTTGGCTGATTAGTGGAGTCGCCATATCCTCTCCATCATCTATTGTTGCAATAAATTTTATATCCAAGGCTTGATAGTTTGATTCAGCAATGAGCTTGGCTAAACCTTGGCCCTTGATTAACTTAGTAGGTTTGATTTCTATATCATATTCTAGAATAGTAGCAATCCACTTTCCCATCTTTCCATCAGGACCCTCCTGAGTTAGGATGTCTTTGTCTACTGAATTTGGAACGTAGGCTACGATATGAGAATATAAGATGTACACCCTAAAGTCCTTAATGGCTTTGACTAAAACCAATGCTTGTTTTTCCATTATATTATATTTAAAAGGGGCATCTCTCAGGGCTTTGCTGAAGAAAGCAGTGGGTTGTTCACAACCCTGGTCATTTTTCTACAATAGAACTGCAGCAATTGAGTGCTCAGAAGCACAGGAAAACAAAATGAAACCTCTGTCAAATTTAGGACTGATTAACACAGGTGTTTTGGTCAAGGCTAGTTTAATGTCTTCAAAGGATTTTTTTAGCCTCAACGGTCCATTTTATGGTGGAATGTTTTTTCAGCATGTTGTTTAGCTATCTAATTAATTCTACTAGATTAGATATAAATCTTCTAAGAAAGTTAATTTTTCATAAGAAAGATTGTAACTATTTTATGTTCCTAGGGTGTTGTATTTGCAAGATGCCTTCTATTCTCACAAGGTCTATTCTTATACCATATTTTGAAATTATATGACCTAACAACTTTCCTTCTTCTAATCTAAACAAAGACTTCTTGGGGTTCAAGGAGATTCCAAATTTCCTGCATTTAATAAAAACTTGTCTTAGATGATCCAAATGTTGATTGTCAGATTTTGAAAATACAGTAATATCATCTAGATATATCACAAGGAAATCATGAATTTCTTTTGCAAAAGCTATATCCATAGCCCTATGGAAAGTGGCTCCTACATTCATTAGCCCGAAAGGCATTATAACATACATATATAAATGTGCCCCAAGGAGTAGTAAAGGTAGTTTTGGGTTGGTCATCAGGATGAACCAAGATTTGATTGTAACCAGAAAACCCATCCAACAATGAGATTCTGGTTGATCCAACTACTCTTTGTAAAATGTGTTCCATTTTGGGGAGAGGGTAATTGTCTTTCAGTGACACTTTATTAAGGTTTCTGAGATCCACACAAAGTCTGATCTCACTAGTTTTCTTTCTAGTTGGCACCAAGTTTGAGACCCAATTAGAAAATATGATTGGTGCAATTATTTTGGCATCATATATCCTCTGAATTTCTTTTTCGATTGCAGGTAACAAGACAGGATTAATCCTTCTAAGTTTTTGTTTGAAAGGTTTTTGGTTTTCTTTAATAGGAATTGTGTGTTGGATGATGTTGGTATTATAGGATTTGATGTCCTCATAACTCCAAGCAAAGACATCTTGAAACTCTTTCAACAACTCAATGTATTTCACTTTTTCTGTTGGGGGTAATGATTTTGAAAGTTTGACCAGTTTAGGATTTTCATTGGTGCCTATATTACATTCCTCTATATCATACTTCAAATGTTCCATCTTAGGGTTCCTAGGAACATCATTTGAATCAAATAAATCTTCCAGAGGGGTTAATCCCTTTGGTAAAAAATTATCCTTGAGATTAATTACTTCGGTTTCTTCACTGATTATTTCATCAATCTCAACTTGTTCTAGGTTATCTATATCTAATTTAGTAAATTTAGTTGGGTTGAATCTATTCAGTTCCTCGCCTTCTATCTCATTTATTTCTATCTCATCCTTAGTGTCAGGATCTATTGATGTATCAGTATCTATATTGTTATTTACAAACTCTTCTTCTGAAATTAAAAAGTTATTTATTTGTTTATCATCATAAAATATTTGCCAGTTCTTCAAATTATCTAGAATTGTAGTTATGTGCCTAACTTCAGCGGTGTACTAATGGTTAGGTTGGAAGGGTAATTTGCAAGTGTTGGCAAACATTGCTAAACTATGGGCTTCAATATTATGTTTTCTATGGATTACTGCAAGCTTTGTTTCTAGGAAAGTGTTAAGTATTTCTACGATAGATCCTCTATAACAACTTAATCTATGGTACCTTTTCATATGTATGGCATCAATCTATTTTATAATTAGTTCAGAGTCTCCCCTGACAGAAAATCTTTTAGCTCCTAGATTCCTAACTAACTTAAGACCTAAAATTAATGCTTCATACTCGGCCATCCTATTAGTACATTTAAAATTCAATCTATATGCATGGCCTTCTGAGTGATTATTTTCCAAATTATATATCCACACTCCTACTCCTGCTCCTAAATTATTGACTAACCCATCAAATTTTGGATGCCATAATATCTCATGCTCATAATTTTCACTATCTGGTGTAACAAACTTTTCATCATTTATAGCAGTTTTTCCATCTTGTTTATTGAAAAGTTTTGTAGTTTGGTTAGTTTCATTTTGTGTAGAAACCGCAATTTCTTTTGGTTTTGTATTAATATTGCCTAAAATTTCTTCTTGTGTTTGATCAGCATTATACAGGATAAAAGAATCAATATCGGAGTGTATCGAGTAGATGGGAAAGTTTTGAGGCCGATCTCGGCTACTAACCATATATTTCATTAAGGTTTGTCGGTATATTTTCTTCGGTTGTCCAAAAACAAAGATTGTTGCATATGACATATCTAGTTGTAAGGATCCCTGGAGTTTGGCTCCCCATGATCTGGATAATAGCATGCCATACTTTGGTGGGATGTCAGCAACTACAATATCCATAAGGATGCTTTTCGCAAGATATTGAACTAAATTAACACACAGGTCTTTAATTAATCCTAGACATTTTACTTAACTGGAGTCAAATGAGAATAAGTCTTTATAAGGTCTTGTAATGTCTAGGTTTAATTTCTCCATCACTGATTTGGGCATCAAGTTGTGGGAGGCCCCAGAATCCAACATTGCATTTTGTGGAATTTTATCATTGATACAAAGGCTAATGTAAAAAGGTGAAAATCCTCCTTCTAATGGTTTGCCATTAACATCTGGACCGAATATGAATTTAGGTTGGTCATCAAACAGGTTGACTGAATCCTCATTTTCAGCAATGTTTAAGGTCTGGGTTATTTGAGATTTGTAAGTTTCATTCTTGATTAGTTTTGTTAAAGGAACTGAAATCTTTAGCTTTGCTATCTCTACTCCCAGATTGAATGGAAAGGAAACTTTTTTTTGTTTGAAGGTTTTGAATTTTTGCAGCAAGGACTTGAGTGGGCTTGTCTTCTTTTCCTTTATTGGGAATCTCCTTAGATGGATTTTCAAATCTGATGTTTTGAGCTATGTCCATTGGTTCCTTATGTGGAATTGAAGTGGATGGTTGATCAGCAGAAGGTTTATCAGCAGTTATATCTACAATGGTGGGGGCAGAAGGATTTGGGTTCTGCCTAGGGAGAATTTGGAGGATTTTTGAAACAAGAGCTTCTTTTTTTTTCTTGGGTTGACTTTGTACTGTTTTCTTGGTTTGGTCAGGGACATCAAAATTCTTTTTTCTTCTTAGATTATACTGTTTATGTAATTCAAAAATGGCAGAATCATATCCTTGTTTGTAATCAAATGATTCTCGAGATTGTATTTGTAATTGCTGCAACATATGCAGTTCCTGCTCGTCTTGGGTTAGAAAAATAGCGTCCTCATAATTTATTCCCATTAGGTTAATTTGTGTATCTTGTTCTGGACTTTCAGAATGGGATGTCTCTGCATAATTTTCTTGAAACGAAGGCCTAATGTTCTGATCCGGTCCATTTTTCCCAATGTTTTGGCTTTGGATTTTTCTAAAATTTGGGTTTCTAACTAGAGGTACTTGTCGGTTATCCCATTGAGGTTTCCTCTCCATATTATCTATTCTACCCACTATCTTTTCCATACATTTGGCTAAACTATCTATTTTAATGTCAGAGGGTGAAGCTTCGTCCTTTGCAGTTCCTCTTCTTTCATTTCTGACTCTAGCCCTCTTAGCTAACAAATTAGCTTCAACACTAATAGCTACACTTTGCATTTCTTCTAATGTTGGAGGGTTTCTTTCCCTAAGTTGGTATGCCATATCTGTGTCAAAACCATCAAGGAACTTTATTAATGCTAAGTCAAGTGGGGGTCTAAGATTAACTGGGATGGAATTATATATATTATTGAATCTAGTGCAGTAATCTTGAGCAGTTTCATTAGGTCCCCTTCTAATATTCTCATATTCTAAAAGGATTTGTAGGGGATTTTTTTTCTTTTCCCATCTGTTCAAAAATTTATGGTGAAATGCATCTAAACTATCAATACTATTAACAGGCAATGCTTTAAACCATTTCTTAACATCAGCAACTAAAGTCTGGGCAAAGAGTCTCATTTGAACATTATCTATATCAATTTCGTGCAACTCCAAGTAATATGTTATCATGTTGACATGTTGTTATGCAATGTAATGTCATGTGCCATCAAATTGAACAATTTTACTTTGGTAGTCTGCTGGCATAGCACCAAGTTGGGCAGGTAAAACAAGAGGAGCATATCTATTTGTCGTGGTTGTAAGATGGGAGAGGCTAAGATGTGGGGTTGAGGTACTCAGAGATGATGCAGTCATGGATGAAGAACCAGGACTAGTAGGTGACAAATGGGTGATAATAGGTTGGTGGGGGAGTGTAGGTATAAATGGTGGTGAAGAATGGACTTTAGAAGGTATTATTGATGAAGTTGAAGGGAACAATGGTGAACTAAAAGTAATGGACAATTATTCAAAAAGCTCAAGGGTTGTGGCAGTATTAATGGATGATTGTGGAGATTTCAAAATATATTCATCAATTGATTTGTTGGCTTGTTGGACTTCAAGTCTCTCTCTATATGATTTAGCTTTGTTTGCTGGGATTTTAGGCTAGTTTTGAATGTTTAGGGGGGTTTTGATTTGTATTGATGATTGGATGGTGGAATCCTTTAAACAGATGGATAGAATGATGTCTTTAGACCATTGGGCTATGGAGTCAACAGAAGGGCAGCAAAACTGGAATTAACTCACTAAATGGAGTGTTCAAAGGGAAAGCTAACAAAGTACAATGCGGGTCTCTTGGCCAGAGGGGTGAAATGGTCTTAACCAGGGTGAGAGAGAAATTAAGAATTCTTAGACCGGGATTAAAACGAAGAACAGAGGATAATCGGAAACAAAGGGAAATTAAGAATTCTTTGCTATAGATTACAGAGAGACAACCTAAACTAAGGAGCAATTAAGAATTCCTTGACTTAGATAATCAGGTTTTTCCACAAATTCTTTAAAACTCTACCAACCTGTATGGACTCTCTCTTTAACAACATTTATATGCTTAACAGTTAAAACGGAGTGCAATGAAGCAAATTCTGAGATATCATTCCATGTTATAGTTGTTGAGTGATAAAAGGTGTCTTTTTAACTCCTAATTATCTTCACATTAATT
Source organism: Pinus taeda (assembly GCA_000404065.3). Classification (NCBI taxonomy): domain Eukaryota; kingdom Viridiplantae; phylum Streptophyta; class Pinopsida; order Pinales; family Pinaceae; genus Pinus; species Pinus taeda. The sequence continues at coordinate 7,074 of APFE031576091.1, forward strand.
GTCAACCCAGGGACGATTTTTTATCTCAAGAGTGTACTCAGTCTGAGGCGGTCACTTGCTCAAGAGTAATGTTTTGCAGTATAGTGCTTTAAAATGCAAAGATAAATGAATGTTGGAAACAAAATCTAATATGAACAGCAAGAAATGAAATGTTCTGAACTAAATCATTCACTCAAACAATAATCAGTCAAGGACTCAATAATGATAAGTCTCTCCCCTGTAAACTGATGCAAATGAAAATCAATCATAGCTAAGATCTCCAATCTAAGAACTTAGACAACTATAGTGAATGTTCTTTACAGTTGTTGATCTTTCAATCCACACTAAAGCAAATAACTGGAAATGGCAATTCAATTGGAAATGCTTACTAAAACACACTTGTTACAATATCAATTAAAATATGAAATCAAATCCTTGCAAAAAGGAACAATGACTAAGTCTATTGAAAAACTGAACAACAAAACTTAACTCTAGAGGAAATGAATTGAAAAGCAAATCTCATCTTATAGAAATGAAATATTAATGGAAAGGAACAGTAATACTAAATCATTAAAGATGAACAACAACGCTAAATGGAAATGAACAGCAAAGCTAAATGAACAACAATACTAAATGGAAATGAATAGCACTACGAAATTAATAGAAATGAGTAGCAATACTAAATAAGAAGCAACCTGTAATGCACGGCAGAATCTGAAGTGAACAGGGAAGCTTTATAACCAAAATGAACAACATAACAATTTAAGTTGTAATGAATAATAATCTTGTTATGATGGAAGAAAATGGCAACATGATTCAATTACAGAAGGTAATCATTAAACAAAGAACACTTGCAGAAATCAGAAATATATAATACAGAGCAGTAGCTTAATCCACCAGAGGCTAGGCCCTTAGCCGCCAGCAAATGCTGCTGGGCTACATCAGATAAGGCGAATGAACAGCAACCTCCAAATTATATATTAATCATCAAGCTATGAAATCATTACAACAACAAAAGCCTTGAGAATTACAATGGTAATGAAACAGTCCCCCTTTCCTCCTATCATATCCTATCCTATCTCTAATAATCCCTAACTTAATTTCTCATAATCTATCTCATCATGAATCAAGAATCCTGAATCCCCTTCTCTGATCTCTGTTTTCATTTAAATACAGAGAGAAGAGAGCAGTTACAACAGAGATGATTACAATATGATTCTCATTAAAAAATTGGATTGCCCACAACAAATTGATAAACAAGATCCTATCTGGAATATCTCTTCATCAATCATTCAATAGGAATAGGTCGAATTTGGCATTGCAGCTAAGATATTTTGGAAAACAGCCACAATAGCAAATCTGAGAAAAATGTCTTTAGAGAACCTTCTGTTTCTCTTATTACATACTGAATTTGGAAAAACTGCTCACAAGAGAACTAATTTGGTCCGTTCTAGATAAAACCCATGTTTCGGATTTTCCAGATTCTTTTCCATTTGCCCAAAACTTCCAATGCAAAATTGTCACTTCTTATTCCAGCGAATTTCTGAGTTGGAATATTTAATGATGAGCTGGAGGTCAAATCTTCAATCTGGAAAATATCTTGGAGGCTAAAATGGTGAACAAAATTATTAATAAACTATCATTGGTAAAAACATGTATAACAATCAATTTATTTAAAAATAAAATAGAAGAAATAATATTTATCCATAAGAGCATAAATCATTATAAGGTGGAATTATATGATAAACTATGATCAATGACATGATAAAGAAGAGTAGAAATGGGTGGAATAGACATTCAAAAGTTATAATAATAATGACATATTAACGGCCCAACATACCCCCAAACTGAATATATTGCATGTCCTCATGCAACAAAAAACTGAATATATTGCATGTCTTCATGCAACCCAAAGACTCTGTGTTAACCAAGCAATAAAGAATTGTTCATCCCAGCTCATGAAATGGATAGAACAAATGAATTCTTCCTCAATTAATGAATATTCAATTTTAGCAATCTTGATGAATGTGTAACAATTTTTACATTGACGTTCAACTTATGTGTATATGAAGCTGCGGCAAAATATGATATAAATAACAGCAAACTTCATTAACCATTTTCTCAAAAACTACAAACCAATTTTTGTTGAAATTTTGCAAGTATATTTCTACTATATTAATGCTTCTATGATCCAAAAATCAGATCATTTTGATGCACGGATCATGAGATATAAACAAAATGGTTGTAGGTGATAGTGTGTGATTTTCGAAATTTTATGAACTAATTTAACTTGAAATTATCTCGGTTTGTGTATTTTAATGATACTCTTTGTTATCCAAAAATCACAAGAATTGAGTTCATAGTTTTAAAAATATATGGAAATCAATTTTTGCACCGTATAAAAATGAAATTGTATGCCTTAAATGAGAAAGAAAGTAGAAAACATCCATCATGTGTAGCAATGCCTCCCCCAAACTGAAGAATTAGCATGCACTCATGCAATGCTAGAAAACAAATTGAGGTGGTCGCTACCATCTATTGAATTCTATGCTTGGTGTAAAACAACATGGAATAAGGGAGGTGTTGAGAATAAATAAGAATAGCAATGGATGGTAAAGAAATTAATGACATGGTCATAAGAAAGAAATGAATAAAAGCAACACTCCCCCAAACTAAAAGATGATATGCTGCTGAAAAATGGTAAAGATGAGGAATTAATGTTGATAAATAATGCTCAATGGATTTTCATGAAATTCTCTTAAATTCATAATAAATCAAAAAATTATGTTATTTTATCTCAAGTTTTACCTCCAAAAAAAATGTAGAATGACATGTATGGACTAGCATTTGTTGAAGCTGATGTAGGCAGAGTTGATGCTGAAAGTGATGCAAAAGGTGGAATCCAAGCAAGCACATCATGTCTAAACAATTGTTCATGTTCACGAGTTGCTCGAGCCTCTTCTATTAGTTGCAATAGTGTGGTCATGTTGCGGATAGAGTTTCCCCCATACTTTTTGTTCTCCTGTAAACAAATCACTATTTGAATACAATGTTCTTAAATCCACAATGTTAGTTTTGAATAGCAACAGATAAGATGCATGCAAAAATTTCAATCAGAAAAACTTTTGTATACATGCAATACTAATATTTTGTCAAATCAACAAGTTATGGTAGAATGCAGTAACCATATCGCATGCTATCCCATAATGCATACATTCCCCCCTCCAATTGGAAAATGGATTCCATGACCATAAAGCCTATGAAAGGTGTTATGTAGACGGCAAGGCAAGGGAATGAACAATACAGCAGTAAATGAAGCAGAGTACACATATCAATGATTGGACGGAAAGAGTTATGGTCATAATGAGAGCAGAGTGTGTAAAGATAGTTGTGAATAAGAGATAGGACACTTTATATTGATGATAAGTTATGCGAAAAATAAAAAGGACAACAATATGCCAAAAAGATGCTTCGTTGATGATATTCTAGCTGAAAATGATGTGATTGATCTTAAAACAATTTCTCATGCGTAAAGGTTCAAAACAGGAAAAAAAATTAAGGAAATAACTTCTCTGATAAAAAAAGAATAAGAAAAGGGTATTATAGTAATAATTAACGATAAAATATAACTTCAATACCATAAGCAGAGCCTCTGCTGCCAGCAGGTGTCCATAGCCTTGGCAGGGTTGCTTTTTAACCCATATGAGCCAGGATCCTCAATTTATAACTAGAGAGTTCCAGTGCTATTCTGCAGAAGAGATCAGTGTGCTGGCGTGGTAACCAGATAACCACACTGCCATTCACTGGGATGTAGCCAAAGTGATCATGTTGGTTCATGATGAGACCTCCTGTTCCAAGGATAATTTGGCTATCTAATGGATCATAAACCTGGTGTGGTGGCCATAATGGGAATGTCACTTTGTTACAGCCTTATGAACATGGTAGGTTGACTCATAATGAGACCCCCTATCCTCTATCTGTGAACAAAATTTTGTTGTTATTACACATTTTTATGATAAACAGAAGGAGGCTC
>APFE031576093.1:0-20534 GCA_000404065.3 Pinus taeda
GGGGGGGGGGGGGCTTGGGTTGCGTGCTTGCGTTGAGAAAGCTCTTTTTTTCCTACAAAACAAAAACACAAAACCCAACACGAACATGCAAAGAAAAACGAACCTTACGGCTCGAAGTTAGCTTTAGCCGAAAAACTAAATATTTTTCTCAATGTTTCTGATTTTCCGAGATCACACTAAGGTGCAGGGAAAAGAGCATACGCATGAGAAAAAAAATCCTTCCTTTCTGTTTCTGATTTGCCGAGATCGCACAGAGTCGCAGGGAAAAGAGCATACGCAGAAATGAAGGGTATAGATCCGGTTAAAAAAAAAAACTAAATAAACCGAAACCGAAATAAGCAGAGAGAAAATAACAGTAAACTGCAAATAAAGACTGTATACCTCCAGATCTTAAAAATGACGCAGATAGGGCTACCGGAAACCTTTTCGCGTGAAACGAAAGGAGTTCCTCACTGGAACAGATGCTCCGAACACAACAGAGCAGTCCTCTCGGCCCGAAAGCAGTCAGAAACAGTAGATCTAGGAAACGACAGCCGCATGCAGTTCTACGGCTTCAGATTTGGATCACCAACGGACGCGGCCCTCAAATAGCTCTGATACCATGTAGGAATTTACAGGGTAAGTTCCTCAGACAGAACACCAAAAGGACACCGCTCACAAACAGATTACAGATCAATACACTAGTATTTTGACGTGGTTAAAACCCTCAGAGAGGGAAACAGTCCTGCGCCAACGTGCCTACTACAGGCAATTTATTAATAAAAGAATGAAAATTTACATAAGCTTCTCTCATGCACGGTTAACCTACAAATGACCCTCCATGCGCTTTAAATAGAATTCATGGACCAATCGGGTGTCAAGCCACGGATCAAGTGTCGGTAATACCGAGGAGAGAATGAACCGTCGGATCACTACATATCGTGACCGTCGGATTGTAAGTTACAAAATGTACAACGGTAAAGAAACACACTTTACCTAACTCTATACTAGAGCAAGTTGAACTTAACTATTTCCTATGTGTCGGTATATCCTAACATTTTCTTCCCTAAAGATGGGTGAGATGTTTGCCTAAAATGTCAAACACCTCAACGGGATCACACAACGTTCAAGAAAAAGTTTTGAACATTGTATTAAAATTGTTTGGTGCAGGAAACAAATGAACAAATAAGAAAATAAAAAGAGGTTCATAAAATAAAAGAAAGTATGAGTTCAACATTCTCAATCATGTGAAGCCATGTGTATAACAAATTGAAATTTGCTATACAACGGGAATCCTTGTATTAAAAAAAGGAAAAACTTGTAACAATTATATTGCTAGAAAAAATATTGTGCTTATTTTAGTATATTGTTTTAATGATTTTTAGTAAAACTATGGAAGTGTGAACTGGAAAATAGAAGTAGTGGTAACCAAGGAGGAAAGAGAAAGATGAAGGAGGTTGACTGTCATGTATTAAAAGGATACTCTTTATAGGAAGAAAAGGTAGGATTTTCTTTCTAGGAGGTTGGGACTTCTGAGATTCTATTTGTATATTTGTATTAAAGTAAAAAGGGGGGAATAGTATGGAATCCTTGGTATTTTTCTCACATGTTTTTATCAAGAGAAAGAGAAGGATTTCTTCTATTAGGAAGATTTTTTTCTATTAAGAATTCTCGCCAGACGTTAAACATACTTTGAATTTGAAGACTTATATTTTTATAAGACTTTTAGTGAAAGTGAAGGGCAAGTATCTTTTGCAAAAAGCTTCTATATAGATGTGAAATTGCATGATCTACATTTCTACAAGTTCTCTAATATTCACTTTTATGTGAGATTGTTTTCACAAATTATAAATTTGTCAATTGATATTAAATTCGATGCAAGAATACATTTGTTGTAATTGTTTGACTAATTATTTATTAGGAAAATAAACATATACATATTTTTGCTTAAGACTTACTAGTGTTACATGAACTATTTCATTAAATTTGTTAATTAATCGTTGTTTTGTGGTGCTAAGATTATTCTTTTACTCTTGTGTGAGTGTTTTATTTAATCAATTATCATATATGAAATTATTTTCATTACTTCAATTGATTTATTATTTATCTTTTCATTGATTAGAATTAGATGTCGAGGTGTTGATGTAGTCTTCTCTGAGTTACATTATACACATGCTTAATAATTACTAAGTTAATGAATTACATATTCTCATAGTGATTTGTCATTTCTTTATGTATCTAACAATTTGAGTTTAGCTCTTACATAAGATAGTTAGATTTAATATGTATTAGAGATAATATATATAGTTTGGATTGTGTTTTAAACGGTTCCAATGCTTTTGGTGGAGGAAGATTTTTTACCATCAAAATTTCCCAAAGAAATGAAAAAACTTGGGAATCAAACTGTCATTGTCCCATAGCTTAAATACTTGCAAGATTGGTATAATAGGTGTATTTTGGCTCTCCATTTTTTATAAATGAGGCTTGTGAGCATTAGTCATTGATTTAATAAAACTATATTGAAAGTTTTGTTGTGTATTCATATTAATTTTCTATGGAAGTGTTCTATTCCATTATTGTTTGAGTGTCTTATATTGTGTTTTTGTTGTGTGACTTTTAATTGTGGGGGGTCCCTCCCTATTGTAGAAACTTGTAAGATGAGGGATTAAATGTGGTAGGATGAGTTAACACTCTCATTTGATATTGTAAAATGTCAACACCCTAACCTAACACATCTAACTTGTACACTCAATGCACCTAATGCACATACATAATTGACAATCCTATAACTCACATGCTAAACTCATGCATGCACTTATCTTATGCATCTAAATTACACATATAAGTGGCATACCAGACATATGTACCTACCGATACAACCATGCACATAAGAAACACATATAACATAATTGATGCACCTAACTCCCACACATTTGACCCATTCACATAAAGAACAACACACATAGCTAACACATGTAAATATAAGTGACACACCCATGAATGCAAGTGACACACTCATGCATGCAAGTGATGCTCTCACACACCTAAGTTACATATCTGACATGTGTACTTAGTCACACACCCATACACATAAGCACCACATTTGATATGAGTAAATCATCCAACCAATTTAGTCACTCTTGCATCTAACCCATGCAGAACCACAAAGGAAACCCATGCACCTAACTTATGCACCCACTCACATACGAAATGTACCCTCCCAAACTCCCATGCACATAATGTCACACCAAATATAAGTGATGCTTCTAACTTATACAAGTAATTGCACATTAAACGCACACAGATAATCCATGTCACTAATCGATGCATTTAATACATGTACATAAGTGACCTACTCATGCACATAAGTGATGCACCTAACATATGCACCTACCCACATACCAACACACATAAGTTATGCATCTAACTGTGTGCCAACAAACATAAATGATGCACCTAAGCAATGCAAGTAACGTGTTCTTATCTACATACATATGTAATGTGGAAAAAAAATGCATTAACATATGCTCAAGTGGACATGCAACTAGGTCAACTTGTTGAAGCTATAACTTTATAATCATAGCTTAGTTTGCAACTTCATATATGCTTTGGAAAGCCTAGAGCAAACGAGATGTGAAAATGACAAAAAATGGTGAATATAGATTTAAAATAAACACAAATTATGGAAGAAAGAATCAAACTAGATGCAGGAGGGCACAAAAGTGGATGCAAAAAAAGGAAACTAGAGGAACGTCATGCATCTTATTTTCTTATTTGCATGAGAGATGAAATAAATAAGAATACATATCTATATTATAGTTGACAACATGAATAAATTTATTAGTGTCTACTTAAAACCAAGTTTCAATGTTGATTTTTTATTACATTTTGCTCAATTCATAAATTATAATTATGAATTTTACGCATCATTTTTCTAAAAAGGTTACTTTTACAATTGCTAAAAACATACATCGTATTTCATAAATAGAGATGTCATAAAATTGAAGTTCTTTGGTTTTTTTTATTATATCATTTTATTCAGGACCAATAAATAGTAATTAACAAAGACTTTAATAACTCGTTGCATCTATTTGAATAAAAAGATTATTTTAATTTTCAAATCTAAATTATCCCATTCATAATATTTTTATCATACTGAAAAAAATATTCAATTATAATATTTTTAATTAAAAAACCAAACAACACATAACATTAACTATATATCTACATCACACAATCAATATAAAGAGTTGAACACCTCACTTAGCGTTGGCTATATATTTGCATCACATAGTCATACACACAATCAATCATGTAAAGAGTTGAACACCTCACTTAGCATTGGCTATATATTTGCATCACAAAATCATATAAAGAGTTTGACACCTCACTCTTCATATAAAACATTAGAATTTACATGGCTAAAATAACTAGTAAGCTATAACTTAGACCAATTGAAAATATTTACATATTTGAATCAATAATGAGGTTTATGTTAGAAACCATTTTACTAAATCATCTTTGAATAAAATCTCTATATGAGATTTGAAAATACATTTTCTGTATAAAGGATGTATTCACAATCCAAAGACATACATGCTTATATGACCAAACATGAACCTATTTAACAGGTTACGTAATCGACAACATTTTTATAAATTTATTATGTAGATTTGTACAATTTGACATATGAAGAGAAGTTTTTTTTATAGAAATTGTGTCTAATATTTTGAAACATCTAACATTTCAAGTAGACACTCCATCCATCATTAGGGACTAAACCTTGAATGGTAAAGAAAGATGGACAAAGAAAATTTAATATAAAAGTGAAAAATTAATTGTTGAAAAAAAAAATCAATATAAAAAAAAATATTTTTTTTTTTTTAAGAAAACACACACACACACACATATATATACCTCTAATCTAGGTTACCTGAGGGTGATCGCCCTAGCAGACTAACGGTTGCATGCACGATGGCAAACACTTGACCTCATTACTCCACCTATCCCCTCTCCTCGGAATGCACATACCACCCTATTAATTAAGGATCTTTATCTCGCAACAGCTTTGTGTCCTTGTTATTCTTCCTCTGGTTGCTTTCCCTTATGCTCCTTATCACTCCCTCTGACCTCATCTCTACGCCCTGCTTCTTATGCATCCAACTCATGATCGGTGACAGAGGGAGAGCTCGTCGCCCAGGTCAAGGCAGAGATCGTGGACGACCCCCAACCACTTTGGATAACACATCCATAGCCACTATGTTTGACGACATCATCCCTGAGCACATTTGCAGAAAGGTGGTGGTTGTGGAAGAAGAGGAGACCATCGTGTACGCTCATCCCTTTGAGCCCTTCGCAACCTTATGTCCATGCATCTAAAGGAAAAGGAAGAATTTAAAACTAAGGCCATCAACCTAATTGTTGAGTCCTCCGTGCTCCTTAGCCACTCATCCTCCTCATTGAAACATTTAGCCAAAGACCTAGATATCAACTACCCTCCCAATGTCCCTTCCCCTGTTGTGTTTCCCACACACTTCCCTCCAGTCATTTCATCCTCCCCCTCCTCTCACAAATCTCCTTCACCTCCCTATGTGACCCTCGCTCCCCCGTCGATGACTAAAGCTCCCTCGTTCTCCCCCTCAGCCCAGCACATATGAGTGTTTCATTGTGAAAGGAGCTTCCAAAGGCTACCAACTCAGTGCAGGATCATGGTAGCTCTCAGGCACGTGGAAACTCTAGTTTAGAATCAGTTTGGCTTCACAGTGGCACGCGTTATCTGTCGACCACTTGATCAGCAGTACAAGGTTGGTTCTCTTTCACTTTCTTTATTGATGGCTTGTAGAATAGTCATGTTTTGGCTCAGTAATCATTAGTGTGACAACACCCCTCCTACTTGTCCCATGAATGCCAAGTTTGTGACTGAGGAACATTCAATTTTGTTACAATTTGCATCTGCTACCACCCCTCAGTCTACTATCCAGACGCTGCAAGGTTCAACCCTCCCGTGTAATTTGTATGGCTACACATTTTTTAGAAACAATGTGGAAGTTGTAAGCTCTGGTTTCCCCTTTCAGGGGTAGAGAAATTTTGATATTTCTATCTAGTTTCCTCATTTTGAAGTAGAGACGAACCTCATGGCTATAATATTGTATATTTTGTTTACTTAATATAATTTAGAACTACTTACCTACAAATAAACAAAAAAAATTAAATAAAATTTATTGAATTAAAGGATAAAAGTAAAAATAAAATAAAAAGATAAAATATTTTTAATTAAATTTAAGGAAAAAAACCCACCACTTCTCATTAGAGATATATTAAAAAAGGAAATTTTAAAAATTGTGAGGGAATAAAACCATGATTAAAAATAATAAAAATGAATTAATTTATGATTATAATTTTATTTAATAAATTATAAATTCATTAATTAAATAAAATTAGATATTAATAAAATAAATATTAAATTTTGGAAAAAGTAAAAATTCAATGGAATAGAAACCATTATTAAGAAATAAAAGAAAATAACTCAAAACTAAATTAACTTATGGTTAAAATGTAGTTAATGAATTATAAAATAAGTTAATAAAACAAATATTTATAAAATGAGAATGTGAAATTATAATATTAAAAAGTGATGCGTGTGTGAGTTTAAATTTTTGATTAGTTATTAAATTTAAAATTAGATTCAAAATTAGAACCAAGTATGAGAAAAAGACCCAAAGGAAAGAAACGTGATGAGAGGGAAAGGAAAAGAGGAGAAAGTAGAAGGGAGTATTTGTTTAGATAGTGAATAAGAGGCTTTTAGAAATGGCTAAGTTTATAGTTATTTTTATGATTAAAGTTATTATGTTATTTGTTAATCTCTAGGACTTCATGAATAGTGTGGGAAGAGTAGTAAGGGGTCGAGGTTAAGATATTTTTTTGGTTGAAACAGATAAAAGGTTTGGTGTCAAAAAATGTTCTGCCAGAGCAAATTTAGAAACATGATCGTGGGCAGCATCAATAATCCCTCCAATTATAGGATCATCATGATAAACCATTTGTTTACAAAGCTATTTGGAAGCATGCTAGAAAATAAAATTAGCAAGTGGGCAAAATAAAGAGATAAGCGTGCTAAAGGGCAAGCAAGTTTTAGACCTAAACATTCCACAATTGATCATTGTATAGCTTTAAGTAACATCATTGAAAAAGTTCGGGAAAAAAATGAAGAAGACTTTTGTTGCTTTGTTGATTTCAGAAAAGTGTTTGACACGGTTCCTAGGGATAAGCTTTGGCACAGAATGAAGGAACTTGGGGTTCCTAAACATTTGAGAACAGTTGTGAATAGGCTGTATGAAGAGGTAAAAGTCAAAATTAGAACTTCAACAAGCATTTCTGAAAGTTTTAGAAGGGATATCGGGGTCAAGCAAGTTTGCGCACTGTCTCTTACCCTTTTTGGTTTATATATCGACAAGCTTAAGGAGTGGTTAAATTCGCAAGGGGGTGATGGTATCTATTTGGGCAAGTTTGTTATAAGGCTTCTTTTGTATGTAGATGACCTTATTCTGATTGCTACATCAGTTCTTGGTTTGCAAGAGCACTTACTCTCCCTTGAGCATTTTTGTGGAAGTGTGGGGATGCAAGTCAATATCCACAAAACGAAAGTAGTGATTTTCTCTTAAAAAAGAAAACATAACCAGAATAAGTTCTACTTTGAATGCAACATTCTGGAAGAAGTTGTGGATTACAAATACCTCGGAATTGACTTCAATAAAAATCTAAGTTAAGATGGTTGTAGAAAGAAAATCACTTTGGGGGGTTAGAAAGAATTTTATGCTTTTCAAATTAGGTGTAGAGGGGCATAGTTATGGGACTAGAAAACCACTCAAACTCTTTTTGGGCTTCTAGTGATTTTGGTGATTCTCTACGGTTGTGAACTATGGGCCAGCAATACATCTGACATGAAGAGGAGACAAATTGAGAAAATTCAAAAGCGTTTCATTACAAACAAATTCAAGATTAAAAGTGCCATTCATTATGCTATCTTGTTAATTGAAAAAAGGGTTGCTCCTATTGAAGCAATTTCTATGGTGCGAATCATAAGGTATTTAAAAAACATGAGTAAATGGAAGAGGGTAGATGGCCTAAGGTTGTCTTTAATGATAGATTGTGCAAAAAAAAAACACAAACAAAACAAAAACAAAAACAAATAAACAAACAAAATTGGATGCACCAAAATAACAAATGGTTTAGTAAATGGGGTACTTGCTTGAACACATGGCCCATACACAACAAAGAGAGAAAAGCTTTTGTTATGGATAAGTTCCACAAGCGTACTTGGATAAGGAGTTAGGAAGAAAGAAAAAGTACTATATTGAAGTGTTTAATCTCACTCATAGTCATCAACCAAAAACATGCATAGAGGCCAATATCTATTGGAGAGCCAAAATTCTTATTGCTCAGTTAAGGACTAATTCTCATCAACTCCATTGTGAAACAGGGTGCTGGAAAAGGCCAAAAGAAGTGTGGGAGAAAAGAGTATGCATATTTTTTCTTCTGGAAAAGTGGAAACAGAAAATAATTTCATTTTAGAATGTGAGGCCTTCAAAGACAACAGGGAAAGTTATGCAGATCTGTTGGGAGCTAGCTCTTGGGATAATCTATTTAGCGAGGGGTTTGTCGAGAATCTAGGAGCATTTATTGTGAAGCTTCATAGAAAAAGGGCCAAATACATCAAGCAGATGAAGTAGTAATTTGTCCCATAGGCTATATTTAGCCTCGTGGACAGTAAAATAATGTATTTCTTTCTTTCTTTCAACAATGTGTTCTTTGAGTTGAGCTTTAAATGAACGCACAATTTGACCAATGTAGGATTTAACACAATGATGAGCCCCAAAAATGGGTAACTTTATGGGCTCATTTTGCCTATTATTCTCAATTAATCCACCATTATTCATAGTTTTATGCATGTTTTTGAATATATTTATGTTAATTGAATGAATGAGAATAGTAACTTGACCACAAAGTCTAATACGTGCTTATTGCAGATTTTTGGACATCTTTTGAACCAAGGTCAAGCATTTATGAGCAAGTTGACAGCCAAATACGAAGGAACAAGGCTGAGGATTTGTAGGAAGGGTGTCTCCTGCACTAAATGAGCCCTTCCTCGAGTTCTCCACCATTAGCTCGGAGTTCAACAGCCCACCAAAGATGATTTCAAGGGGCAGCCGAGCAGGTTTTGTGAAGTGGCTGATTAACAACAGTCTTGGCAGCCGAGCTCCTAAAGTTAAGGAGGACTGTTGTGAGTCCTCGTGTGGCATAAGTAGGAAGGCTTCAAGCCTTGATAGTTTAGCTATTGAACAGTTGTTTTTCTCACTTTAGTGCAGCTCTGCATTTCAGCTCATTTTCGAGCTCTTGCTGTAAACAGTTTTGTGACATGATTATTTTTTGAGTAATGGAGATGAATTTCATTTTGCACCAGCTCTGAGCTTTCTTAGGAGGTTGTAGCTCTTGGGGTTGGGCCCAACCCAAGTGCCAATACCTCCTTTGTGTACTTTTCTGTGTTTTCCTTGCATTCATAGAATAATTTATGTTATTTAGGTTAAGATCTTGCTTGGTTACTTAGGTTGTTTTTGATGATTAAAATAGCTTTTCATGCTTCAGGTTGATTTAATAGTTTGGTAACAGAAGAGATATGCAAAAATGCCATCAAGTAATCATTGATCTCATCTCTCCTTCCTTGGGACCATGAGCTGAAACCAAGGCATACTTGCTGCCACAAAAACACTGTTTTTGCCTTCCTATGCAATTGCTAGTGTTAGGTTTTAAGGTGGAAAAGTTGATACTAGTTGTACTTGCATCTTTAGATCTATTCTTGCTTAGTTTCCATAGCTATCTTGCATGATTTCCTATCTATAAACTTATGTTCATCATGTTTCTGGTTTTTAGGTCAGATTAGGTCAAAATAGATAGATCTCTATTTTTCAGTCTTTATTCGATCAGTTTTGGAAAATAGTGTGCAGAGCACTTGTAATACATCCCTACCTACCCTTCATCCATCATACAACCTGTCCCAACCCCTAATTCCAGATTCCTTCCCTTTAGTTGCCACACTTTCCCAATTTGCCCTAATTTCTACATTCTTGTGCAACATTGCTCCGTCCATCCTTGAACAAATACAACCACCTTCATCACTCCTTAGCTTCATTTACTTGGTCCTAGACACCTTAACATCCTTATCCATCATTCATTTCCACTTTCCCACTGTTTTTCCACCATCAACCCTCTAAAATCCTCTTTCGGCTGTTCCTCTAGAACTTCCTGTAGAACCCCTGCAGACTTCCTGTAGAAGCTCACATGAGCAATTTTTCAAGATCTGATCACTATGAAATTCTATGGAAGGGTGCTAGGGACCCCTTAGGCCCTCTTCTCACCTTCCAACCTCCTGCAAGCACCCGCTCCATTTCCTTTTGCCAATAAACCCCTACACAATCAAAGATAGTTAAAGCACATGCATAATCATTCTGCAAAATTATTCAAAAATACAAAAATATGCTTTTTCCATATTTTCCTTTAGAAGTAGCTTAGACACATGCATATTACCTTTCCAAGAGTCAATGGCATCCATTTTAGCAACTCTCATCTCTTTTCGTGCACCAGTAAGGTTAGTCAGTAAAACTAGGGTTTGCTAGGGTTTGCATTTCCTTCCAGGTTTCCGCTTCTTTCTGCAAATAGACTAGCCTCCTTTGAGTTAGCTTTCGTCCATCACAGTTAAAAGCTTCTTCTAAGAGCTCATAGAAGTTGGCTTAAGCTCCTAGCGGACTTGTGCTAGCTGATCAAGTGACAGCCTGCGACAAGAGCTAGTACTTGTGCATATAGCACCGTCACTTCCAAGTTTGTTACGAACTACCAAGTTGATAAAAGTAAAGAAGGGAGTCCCAGGAGTTGCAGCATCATTCTTGCAATACTGGAGCCCACCATCTTTTGGGAGCAGATGCAACAAGCCTTTAACAACAAATACTGGGATTACTGTAGGTCAAAGGAAACAAAGGGAGAAATCTTTCGGATGACCATGGGAAGTGATGAATCTTTAGAAGACTATGAAGAAAGGTTCCAACTAAGTTATAAAAGGGCCAGGTGCACACTTGACCCCAAATCTCTGAAGTTGGTTCTGCTCCGAGGAGTCACTGAAGACCTTCTAGATACCCTCCATTTGCTGGTTGGAGGAGACATCTACCAACTACCTTATGATGACATAAAGACTATGTTTAGAAACCATTGTAGGGCAGCCCGGACAAGAGGTAGGGGAAATCAACTGTCAACCAGTGCCACCTTCTCCAAACATGAGTTTGCAAATCATATGGAAGACCTTAAAAGTGAGGTGAGACAGACCATTGCCATGCAGATGGACACCTTCTGAATCCAACAGAAGCAAGAGGAAGCTGAGAGGGCTTTGGCCATCTTTTGTCCCAGATGTACAAGAAAGCATCCTAGGAACGAGTGTCCATTGCACTCCGTAGAGATATGTTTCATTTGTGAGGCAGACCACCCTACAAACCAGTGCCCAACCTTACCCGGACTTAAAGCTATGTACCAAGGGGCTAAAGGAGCCACTGAACCACTCTACTTCCTAAACCAAAGGAGGCCACATGGACCCAGAACGTACCAGCAGGGGATGCAAGGGACATCCTAGACTTATTACAACCCCAACCAATCCACTCGCATACCTTCCTGGTCCGCACCCCCTCCTTGGTCATATCCATCTCACTACCATACTCAACCTGCTGCTCATTCGTTTCATTCTCATGTTTAGTCACAACCTCTGTGGAATGCACCTCAACAGGGGTGGAGGCCCTAGTACAACTCTCCTCCCGCTATTTTGCCTCCACCACCTTCTCAACCACAACCATTACCTCCTGCTCCTCCGAGACAACCCCAGATGCCTGCTCAACTGAACCTGAACCCCAATAATAGACAGGACCAACAGGTATATATTAGGGAGACAACATTCCCTACCTATGCTATGGAGATTCAAGAGATCAACCTACGATCTGGGAAGGTCCTCCTAGATAGCCAACCTCCTCCTAAGGAGGATGAGGAAGAAAAATAGGAAAGTGAACCCAAAGCCATTCCACCCTTTCCTGAGAGACTAACTGGAACCACGCAACCAAACCCAAAAGACACTGAACTTCTGGGAGAAATTAAACAGTTATGTGTAAAAATATCACTTCTCCAGGCCATAAAAGATGTACCAATCTACAACAAATTGATCAAAGAGAAGTGTTTCAGGCACCTAGGCAGGTGCAAGAGACATGCCCCAACTATCAATGTCATAGGACAACTGTCCGAACTGATGTTGGGACAAGTAATTTGTCCAAAATATCTGGACCCTGGGAGTCTTGTAGTCAATGTCCACATCAATGGCACCATAATCCCCCACACCTTGATTGATCTAGGGGCTGCCATTAATGTGATGACCAGGGACAGTATGCTCAAACTCAACCTTCAGAGTTCCCTAAGAAAGACCTCGATAGTACTGTAGTTAGCAGACCACTCCACCATGACCCCCGAGGGGATTATGGAAGATGTCATGGTTTCCATTGATTCTTGCCAGTACCCCGTGGACTTCTTGGTCCTCCAGCCAAAGGCAAAACTCACTGGATACCCCCTCATTTTGGGAAGGCCTTGGTTAGTTACTGCAGATGCTTATATTAGTTGTCGAGCTAGGAGCATGACCATTAAGAATGAGCCTATGTCCAAGTAGCTAGTCCTATATCCTCTTGCCAAACTCTGCTAGAACATGACTTACCTCTCTAGTTGGAGGAGGAAGATGAGGATGAAGTCTACTCTGCACCACTGTGCATAGTGGAAGCCACTAGGGGAGGTCCTCAAACCAAGGATGACCTTATTGAGAATTTGATTCAAAATCCACCTCCCAGTGTGCTGCCATTAGAAGAGTTGGTAGAAGACACCCAAGCCAGTGCTTTAGTGGATCTCTGTGTGGCTGATCTGGCCTCTCTCCGAGTTAAGAATGTGGAATTTGGCCTTGAAAGAACCTTGAAGATCAACTCATCCCTATCCCCCTCTCAGGAGAAAGAGCTGTATAGCTTATTGAATAGCCATTTGGATGCTTTTGCTTGGAGCTATAAGGAGATGAAAGGAGTCAACCCTTCAGTCTGTACCCATCACATTTACATTAAAGAGGATTGTAAACTAGTCAGGCAGCCTCAGAGGAGAATGAATCCAGCCCTTAAGGACATTGTCAAAGAAGAACTGTAAAAGTTGTTGGATGCAGGATTCATCTACCCCATCTTTGACAGCGAGTGGGTTTCTCCTCTGGTGCTTGTGCCCAAGAAAAATGGGAAGTGGAGAATCTGTGTAGATTATCGAGAACATAACAAAGCTACCAAGAATGACCATTTCCATTTGCCTTTCATAGATCAAGGGTTAGATGGCCTGGCAGGGAAGAAGTTCTTTTCCTTCTTAGATGGGTTTAGTGGGTATAATCAGATCCAAATTAGCCCGGAAGACCAAGATAAGACCACTTTCACTTGTCCATGGGGTACCTTTGCCTACCGGGTCCTTCCCTTTGGGTTATGCAATGCTCCTGCCACTTTCCAGATAGCAGTACTGAGTATATTTGTTGAGTCGGTTCATGATTCAGTGGAAATCTATATGGATGACTTTACCCCTTATGGTTCTAACTTCCAAGAAGCATTGACTAACCTACGAAAAGTTTTAACCAAGTGTATTGAAATGAACCTATCCCTCAATCCTAAAAAATGTGAATTCCTAATGACTGAAGGGACTGTGCTAGGTCATACAATTTCTCAACAAGGATTACAGGTGGATCCCAACAAGATTGCTATCATCCAAAGGGTCCCACCTCTTCAAAAGGTAAGAGATGTTTGGAGTTTTCTAGGCTTAGCAGGATATTATAGAATATTCATTAAAGATTTTAGTAAGCTAGCCTCTCCATTGTTTGGTATTTTGGGGAAAGATTTTGAGTTTATATGGACTGACAACTGTCAAGAGGCTCTAGATGCGTTAAAAGGTAAGCTGGTAACTGCCCCAATATTCAGAGGTCCAAACTGGGCCCTACCTTTCCACATTCATATAGATGCCTCAAACAAAGCCATAGGAGAAACCTTAGGACAAGTTGAAGAGAAGCTACCATATGCCATATATTTTGTCAGTAAAAACCTGTCCAAGGCAGAGTTGAACTATACCGTAACCGAGAAAGAGCTCCTAGCTGTAGTCCATTCCCTAAACAAGTTTAGACACTACATCACTAGTTATCAAACATTCGTACACATTGATCATGCTGCAATTAGGTATTTGATGAATAAACCTGATGTAAATGCTCGTATCATTAGATGGTTACTTTTATTGCAGCAATTTGATTTGACCATTGTTGATAAGCCAGGTAAGGAAAATGTTGTTGCTGACTTTCTGTCTAGACTAGATTTGCCTACAGGTGAAGAAGGGATGGTGGATGATCAAATGTCAGATGAACACCTATTTACTATTTCAGTACTCTCTCCAGGGTTTGCTGATATAGCAAATTACTTGGTTTCAGCACAGTTTCCGCCACACCTATCCTCAAAAGAGAAGAGCAAGATCGTGAGGAAAAGCAACCCATTCACTTCGATTGGGGGCAACCTGTTTAAACTTGGCCCAGATCAGATTTCGAGGCATTGTGTCAGGGAGGAGGAAATTCTTGACATCCTCCTAACTTGTCAAGATAGGCCCTGTGGAGGCCACTTTGAAGCAAAAAGAACCACCTTCAAAATTCTACAGGCAAGGTACTATTGGCCCACTCTTCATCAAGATGTCAGGAGATACATCAGCCAATGTGATCAATGTCAAAGGATGGGGAAACCGACTCAAGGGATGAGACGCCCCTACAACTTCAAATGACTTTAGAGCCATTTGAGAAATGGGGCATGGACTTTGTGCGTCCTATCAACCCTCCTTCAAAACAAAAGTCTTACATCATTGTGTGCACAGATTACCTAACGAAGTGGGCAGAAATAAAGGGAATCAAGGTAGCAACAGAAGAAAAAGTAGCTGAGTTTTTGAGGGAAAATATCTTCTACAAGTTTGGCTACCCAAGAGAATTAGTCACAGATCAAGGAAGTCAGTTTACCTCCAACCTGATTGAAGACCTGCTCACTCATCACAAGATTAAGCACAGAACTTCCACCCCTTATCATCCGCAAGAAAATGGATAGGTGGAAGTCACTAAGAGAGCTTTGGAAGAGATTTTGACTAAAGTGGTGAGCAGCAGGAGAAAAGATTGGGCAGATCGCTTGGTTGAGGCCACCTGGGCCTATAACACTACTTGGAAAACTACAACAGGTTTCACACCCTATGAGCTGGTCTACGGGAAGAAGGCTTTGCTGTCCATAGAATTTGAATATAACACATTGAGGTTGGTAGCTCAACTGGACCTAGATCTCAGCCATGCACAACAGGAAATATTATTGTAGCTGAATGGATTAGATGAACAGAGAATGCAGGCCCTTGTCCACTTAGAGGTAGTCCAACTTCAAAGAAATATATGGCATGACCGGCACCTTAAAGAAAAGAAATTTCAGCCAAGAGATTGGGCGTTGTTATATGATTCAAGATACAAGGATTTCAAAGGAAAGCTAAGGAAAAGATGGTTGGGACCATATACAGTGGAGAAATGAAATGACAATGGTTCAGTCCTTATTAGGGCCATTGATGAAGAAGCCATCCCCATGCTCGTCAATGGGCATCGATTGAAAATATACAGGAAGCCCCTTTCTAAGCAAGAGTTCATTGAAACTCTGGGTAAATCAGTGTTGGTAGTGGAGCAGGCCCCTATCTCCACTCCACCCACACCTTGAACACACAAAAAAAAAGATCCTTGGGTGAAAACCCCTTGGAGGCACCCAGGGTAGACAGTGAGGGTGAAACTTCCTGGAGGCACCCCAGCTGTCTCAGACTAAAAAAAATAAGAAGAAAAAAGAAAAATAAACCTAATTTCTGTTGAATAAATTGCAGGTTGCAGGAAGGTCATTACAGGGTTTGGGAGGATCGCACAGGACAAAGGCAGAGGTCATAACCAAGCTGCAAGAATCCCTCACAATCTATTCCTCCATGACCATTACCCTTTCCTAAGATTTAGTCTCATTCGGGCTAAGATTTTACCTTCTACAGGAAATTCTGTATCTTCTACAGGAATATCTTGTAGAACCTACAGAAAAGCCAAAATCGATCTCAGAAGAGGACCCGAAGGTTGGGAATCTATCTATGAGGCCTGTAAAGCTCCCTACTTCCATCCATCACCATATGTCGCCCTTTTTTCATCTTTGTACACCTCCATTGCACTCATTTTTATGTCCCTGCACAGTCACACACATAAATCCTGTTTCCTTCATGCTGCGAGCGAAATTTTTTTTAATGAAAAATCAAAGCAGCGATTTTTCACTCACCATACCTAATACCCTCCATCTAGACTCCTTATCAGCCGAGACCCTCATCAGCGGTGTAGCCCTGCTCATTCTAGCTTGCATTCCAGGAGGAGAAGCAGTGACAGGACATCCTACAAGATTCCTGTAGCAACTGATCCCTTTGAAAGACATACTCCAGAGACAGGGACAACGAAGTATGGCATATGAAACATGCATGGAGCTCTGCTTGAACATGTGAACATCAGCAACAGCCTGAGGCCAAGCATGTAGTGCACAAGCAGCAATAGAAAATGCATAAATGGGTTCCAAAATCAGAAATCTGCATAACATGGCCACGACTACGCAAGTAAGTGCCTAAACTCATTCTTCAATTACGTAAATCATATTTCAAGGCTGCATGACTATGGTAATGGTTTGGATTGAGTGGAATCGGTGGCCAGTCAACTGGCCACCCTCAGCCAGTTACACATCCTCGTGGAATCCAAATGAGCCCCGTTAAATTCAAAACTACTGATTAGATGCGCAACCAGCATGTGTGGAGTTTCCATTCAGGAAGAAATCGTTTGGACTGGTAGTGGTGGCGGCGGATAATGGGAGAAAGGGAGGTGATGGCAGTTAGATGGCATGTAGAAGCATTATGGCTGTGATGTAGGATCAACAGTCCGGTCCAGCCACCTCATCCCCTCACCACGAATCGCGCCCACAGTTAAAAGACAGCTCAGTTGAAACATGCACCACCCTTTGTTCATTCTGTACTCACGATGTTCTTGACTGGAGTACGCATCCATCGCTTCCAGAGCAGTTAACCAGTCATCCTCCACCAGTTTTTTGCCTGTTTTTGAAAATCTCTCGCCTATCAGGCTCTACCGGAAGCACAGTTTCATTCTACACGAGCCAGGAGATTTCTACAGGAAGGGTTCTACAGGAAAGGTAGAGAATGGCTCTGCAGAAAGAGAACTCGAGATTTTCGTCGGAATTCAAGCTCAAAACGAGGTAGGCTTGGGAAAAATCCTCTGTGCATGATTTGTTTGAGTAAGGTGGTAAATTGAACACGACAGTAGATTGAAAAAGAAAGCGGAATTCTGCCTGTGCATTGAAAAAGTGAAAGTTTGTCTGCATATTTCCCTGAGTCTACACAGTTTCTTTTTCTCTCCGCATCTAAAATCTCCCCATCCTTTCTCAAATTCTCCTGTAAAAAAAAGATACATGCAGCAGTAAAGGCCAGCTTGTGTGTGTGTGCGAAAAAACAAATGTGCATATCTATCTACACGCTGAGAAAAGAACCTGTGTCCTTATCCCCTGTTTTGTAGAAAAAATTCTTTCTTTTCAAAACCAGGAAGTCAAATTCAGGGTGGTAGCAGTTTAAAACAAGAGAATTATTGCCATCTGGATATTGCAAAGAAACACCCGGGACATTCCTTCTTGGGTTCAGAAGAAACTAAATTCAACTATCTTTTGTTTCAGTGATTGACTTTTTTTCCCACCTGAGCATTTTCTTTTCTGGTTAAAACATAAAAAGAGCACTCAACACCATGCCAAGTGGATCCATAAGGAAAGAACCCTCAGACTCTAGCAAATTGCACGAGCACCCTGAGGTGGTGGACCTTTTCACCAGGGCAAACTAGATATCCTTCTTTGATAGAATTCAGGGTTATGATGAGGAGATAACTGAAGAGTTTTTGATGTCCCTGAGACCACATTCGAAAACACATGCCACAGTTAGTTTTAGAGGTTTGACCCTAGAACTTACACCTGATCTCATCAGTAGAATTACTGGTCTACCATTGGGGCTTCCTTGGAGCAAAGAGGAGAAATCATTGGGACAAGTTGCTAAGAAAACATTTTTTTCTACCTGAGGAGCATCATGTAGAAGACAAAAATGGGGTTAAAAGGACAAGCTTGCCTCCTCTCTGGAGTGAAGTTAGTTATCAAATAATAAAGTATATCACATGTGAAGGGAGGTTTAGCATCATTTATGGATACCATTTCAGTTTGCTACATGAATTAAGGTATGGGATGGACTTGCCTCCAGCCAGAAAACTGAGCATCCCATATTTCCTCCTTCAGTCCTTAATTGAATGTGGTACAAAGCTAAATGAAGGGATCACAGATCAGTTGGCCCACCATGGGCTCATCAAAATGTTGGTGGAAGATGCTTTACACACCTATACTATCCCCATAGCTTGGGGAATCTTCAGAAATATGTCCAGGGATGATGACATTAGAAATTTGGCTGAGAACATCACCCCATCCAACAGTGATGAGGGGGTAAACTGAAAAAATTGAGAATAAAAATGACGAGGGAGCACAACACATTCAAGCAGAGGGAAAAACAGAAGAAGAACAGAAAGAAAAAGAATAATTTGACAAGACTGCTAAGCCTAAACTAGAGAATGAGACAACAACAAGAACAGGGAAGGGGAAACGAACACAGATTGGAAAGGAAAAGGTCGAGAAAGCCCAAAAGAAGACTGCCACAGCCAAAGCAGGCACCTAGCAAGAGAAGGAAAAGCCACACCTTGAGATATCAGTAACACAGGGAGAAACATTGGGCATAGAGATTTCTACAGGAAGTGAAGGAAAAGAACAATAGTAAGAGGAATCCCCTGAAAAGTTGGCATGGGAAGCAGCAGTTGTGCTTGCTACCTTAAGCACACCTATAAAAAAAAAAGGAAAAAGAAAGAGGCAAGCCTCCATGTACTTTAAAGCCAAAAGAAGCACAAGGATCAAAGTGGGCAAACCCTAGCCACAATCAAAGGAACCAATTGTCATTGAGGACACAACCACTAAACAAAAGGAAGAGTCTCCTTCCAAGATATCTATCACCTATGAAAGAGGAAGCCCAAAAACCTCCACATGGAGAGAGAATTAGGATGATGGTCTCAAAGGCAACTCTACAGAAGTTTAAACATCTCTATAGGAAACTCTAGCCAAGTTAAAAGAGACTGCGAAATTGGAGGATAAGGTAGCCAAACAATCACAAGGAGAAGACAAGACCGAGGAGATACTGGAACCAAGCCCTCAACCTAGCTTGGGCTCATATTACAACTTGTTAGAAAGTGGGAAGATCATCCCACAAAAGTTTGTTGTACCACTTTTCTTTGCATTGGAACAAGAATGGGTTAGGACTCACACTTGGATGAGAATTTCCAAATCCAAGGGAGTTGCAGACATAGGCCACCTTGAAGAATAGCTAAAAGAATCAAGAAGAGAGTTGGCCATGGTGAGGCACATAGAAAGCAGTAAAAGAGACAAATTACAGGAGGAGAATGAGCTACTGAAAAAATAGTTGCAGCTACAAGAAGGTCGTAAGGAAGATAGGCCGTCCATTTTGGGAGGGTAGCAGCAGCAAGAAGGACCTCCAGCAGACAAGGAAACAATCGAGAAACAACAGAGAGAGGAAAAGCTACAAGTTGATATTTAGATGTTGAAAAAACTGTTGCAGGAAAAGGAGTCTCATGCAGCAGAAGAAATACAGGGTTTAAAACAACAGTTGCAAGAAAAAGAAGCCCAAATGGCCTGCATGGCCAGCTGGGCAGTAGAAGCCTTACAATGTAAGTAACATACTAAGTCCTATGCATTATATCTTAAAGATCAATGGTTCAAATTTCAAATTAACACATTGGCCCAAAGGGGCATCATTCCATTCCAGAATTACAATCAGTTTATGTATTTGTGTGACAATAGCTCAGCTGAAGATAAGGCCAAGTTAGCAGAATTCTATTTACACAACTTGGCACTTCCAAACATGAATCTATGGGACCCCAATGCTACATTGGGAGATGTACAACTCATGGCTATGGCTTCTTGGTTAAGCCATGAGGAAAAGAGAGCAATAGAAATTCGGAAGGTTATGGACAGGGAGCTAAGTGAGCCACTCATGATCCGGGCAGAACTAGAAGATCCCTCAGCTCTAGTATATACGCATCAAAACCTGGCCAACAACCCTCAAGTTCTCCCAGACTATGTTGAAAGGCTGTTAGGCCCCTATACTGCTAGTGTAACTCTTACTGTTATTATTACAACCCACTAATTATATTGATGTACCCACATAGTGCCCATATTGTTACTATTGTACCCCATATAAGCCCACTAATGTTACTATTGTGGCTTCATATTATTATTGTTAGGTCG
>APFE031576097.1:0-17068 GCA_000404065.3 Pinus taeda
AGAATTCTTCTGTATACTCCCTTGTTGTCATCCCCTTTTGTCTTAAATTCTGCGCTTGTCGATACAATGCAACCTGGTAATCCCTAGGAAGAAATCTGCCTTTTAGTTTGGCCACCATCCTCGACCACTTCTTTATCGGTAACATGTTCATCCTTATTCTCCCTTCTTAGACACTATCCCACCATAGGGCTGTGTGTCCCTTCAATTTTGTTACATCAAACTTGACTCTCCAGTCCTCGCTGACCTCTTCAATTTCAAAATAATTGTCTAACTCACTTACCCAGTCCAACAGAACTTCTGTGGACAGGCTACCATCGTAATTAGGAATCTTTGGTTTGGGCTTGCTGCTAGCCAACAAAACTGACCTCAACAACCTCATCTCTGGTCCTTCCTCATCCGATTCGTCTGTTGTAACTATGGCTTCTTCCTCACTATCATCTCCTATTTTTGGATCCCTTCTCCTTCCTGCTTCCACTACCTCTAAACATCAGTAAGGATCCTTATTTATTCCCTCAGTCCTTCATCTGCTGCTCTGCACACACCTCTCCCACATCCTCATCTTCCAACTTCCATATCCTGACACTTTCAATTTCCTGCTCTGATACCACTTGATGGGTCCAGCCCCCTTGTCACACCTACCAACATTAATAAAAGGATTATGAATGGCTTTAAATGATAAGCAGTTTGATTAAATGTGATATTTGTTCATTTGGTGGTTGATTACAATGATTTAATATTGATTTGGGTTCAAACATTGATGATTTGTACCCACGCTACTAGTTATTGGACAAGTGTCCACTCCTCGAAAACTTCACTTCCGCTTTGGTAAGAGGTCCTCAAACTCTATCTCTCGGTCATTTTTCTCGTTGAGCTGTTGAGGTTGAGGGTTTTGCAGTATGGTTCTTCTGTGCGGTTTTCTCTATAAAATGTTATGTTGCCTCTGGTATTCTAGCTCAACTATTGACCTGGAAACTTATTCGACTTCTTCGTCTGCTAAGGGACTCTTATTGAAACTGGTTTTTTCTTTGTTTGTTTCTCTGTCTGGTGCTTCATCTCTCTGCTGAGTTATGGATAGTGGCTTGCTCATAAGGATTTGGAACCTTTCTGTGTATAAGGTTAATAATGCTTATTTTGCTAGACTATGCGACTGCTCTTGTCTTGACTTCTTCGTTGCAACTGTTTGTTGGGTTCCCTGGTTACATTTCTCTGTTTTGTAGATAAGTTGCGGTCTTAGGGTCTTTGGCTTCAGTTTCTACTGCAATGTCAAGGTACGACTTCGTCCCCTGCTATCAGTCCTTTCTCCTCTTCACGCTTTTATCCAATGCACTTTCTCCTTCATGAGTAGAGTGACCCTCGGTGACTGTGATGTAGATGCCCTATCTCTGTAAGGTAAGTTCGAACCCTTGTCTCGATATTTTCTTTCAATCTCTTCTTTCTCTGCCATAGAATGCTCACAAATTTATGTTGGTGTTTGTCATTGCAGGTGGTTTTGTTTTGGAGGGTTTTGGTCTCGATTTCTCGGCGTGCTAGCTAGACCCGGATAGGGTCGCTCCTTATTATTCTTGTCACTTGTTTTATGTTCACCGTAGGCTAGGGTTATAGTATCTTGTTATGATGACTTGTGACCGACCGAAAGTATGTAGTTGAGGTCCGTTAGACTTTCATTGTTTCTTTTATGGGTAGTTGCTGTAGGTTTGGAATATGGCTAGGGTTTCTAATCCTGTCTGCTATGATAAACTCATTGAAACTTGTATAGTGTTATTTGCATGGATTTTTTGTATACTGAATCAAAGATTTGTGACTGTATGTATTCAGAACAGAGGTTCTGTGATTATTTTGTAAATAAAACGAAGAGGGTTTATTCTTCAGAAATACCTGTGTGACTCGTCTGTCCTTATTGTTCAAAATGCATGCGATTTATCGTTATCTTTGATGCTAGAAATGTATAAAACCTCGAGGAATCCTATGCGCTCTTTTGATTGATAATTTCTGGAACTGTATGACGTTGTTTCTGTAGCGTCCTCTGTAGTTATGTTTGCAAGCTTGCTTTGATTTATTGACCTACTTTAATCAACACAAATACAACCATATATGTGTATATGCTTGTGGAATAAGAAACCAAAGAATGTGCCTTCCCTGTATCAGGCAATTTAATAGGATGATAAATAGACAGTTACAGGATATTAGAAAATAGATTGTGTGCTCAGTGATATTTTATTATATTTCTCCTTCTCAAAAAGTCAAACCTCTTACAATTGCATTTTGTCTCTTTTCAATTATTGTCTGGAAACTATTTTCTCCTAATTGTTGTTGGTTACATTTTTTAGTTCAAAAACTGTTTATTGTCCTACATTACAACTTGTAAAAGTTGACATGAAAATAAAAATAATTACTTGCAACAGTTTCACTAATTAATCCTCTACCTTCCTAAATACTGTTCTTTAATAAATTAAAATAACACAAAAAATGACTACAGTGTTCACTTTGCAATTTCCTTCTTAGTCCTCTCAGAGACCAAACAACCTTCTGTCATGATGACGCGTCAGCTAGATGCTCCTGCATCATATATCCACCATGCAAAATGTATACATTATGCTCTTGTCTACTTTTGTATGATGAAATATTAAAAAATATAAATGTTAAAAACTATATTCATCATATAGAATGCATACATTGTGCTCTTGTCCACTTTTTAATGATGAAATATTAAGATATATAAATGTTAAATATGTATAATGAAAGGTTAGAAAATCTAAATGTTAAAAACTATATTCACCATGTAGAATGCATACATTGTGCTCTTGTCCACTTCTTTATGATGAAATATTAAGATATATAAATATTAAATATGTATAATGAAAAGTTAAAAAATATAAATGTTAAAAACTATATTCACCATATAGAATGCATACATGATGCTCTTGTCCATTTCTTTATGATGAAATATTAAGAAATATAAATGTTAAAAAGTACAGTATATAAAATATATATATATTTTTTAATTTTTGATATTAAAATGATAAAAATAACTATATTTTTTGTATTTTATTTATATAATTTAAAAAATAGAGTTTATATAGTTTTATTTGGCTATCTGGATTTCTTTTTTATATCTTAGATTCTGAAAAATAAATAATATAATTTAAATAAATAAAATAACTGATTATATAATTTAATTGTATATTAATTATGTATAAATTTGGAATTTTTGTTTTTTCTTTAAATAAAATAAGTGTTTTTTAAATTTTATAGAGATATAACAATATATTTTTTTGAATCACGGGTAACAAGAAAATGAACATTGTGGAGATAAGAAATAATTTTTATGAGCTTTGGAATGAAACCAAGCGTTGGTCAATTACCAAAACATCTTGGGATGAAAGACTCTATCACCCTTGCAATACTAATAAGGTTGAAGATGAAAAACAATTTCTCTTGGATTGCACTACTCTTACTCACATCCATTTTTATTTCTAAAACCTCTACCACATTTCCAACCTTCTTAATTTGATAAGTGACCAAAACTATAGTGATCTAGTAACACTTATTTCCCTTCTTTTCTTTCCTATGCTTGGATAAACCCTATTGATTTTAGTGGACTTTAATTATCATCATCACCATCATCACTTTTTAATATTTTTATTTATATAATTTCAAATACACTTATCTTATAATATTTATATATTTTTAATAAATAAAAATTATAAATATATAAATTTTTATTTGAAAAGTTAATCATAAGTTCTTAGAATTAAGTGCTAGAAAAAATATAAGAAATAATATTTTATAAGAATATAATAATGCATTATTAAAAATAAACTACAATTATTTAATAATAAAAATAATTAAGTGATCCTCTTAGTTTTGCATGTAATATTATACAAACTAATTAATGATTTTACTTTATAAAGTTATAAAAGACAATAAATACGTCATTAAAATTTAAAATTTGAAATCAATAAGATTAAGAAATAAACTCCACCTACTTTAGGCTCAAGCTCACACTTCAACTAGAGGGGGCTCCCTCAAGTGTTACAAGGCTAATTGATTGTTCATGGCAATGAACATTAGCCTCTTGAGCAATGTGTCCAGATTTAAGGGTTTTGAGAGGTGGTTGCTTAGGGTTTCAAATCCTTGCTTAAAAAAAAAAAAACAATCCAACCAACCCTATTTCAACCAAATATCTTTCCAAATTTTAATAATTTGAACAATGTTTATGCTGGTTTGTTCAATCTTGCATTAGATACTGCTAAAACCATTGTTATGTTCCCCGTTATTTAACCATTGGATAAGCAATTTTTGGTGCCATAGAATCTCTTCTTGTTAGTGCCTTTTCTTGAACTATGTGATAACTCACGCTTCTTCAACAATTAGCTCATCCAACCTTCCATGGATGATGGATTATTTTTGGATAGCTTCCATGCAAGCTTCAAGGTCTTTCTTGACAAGGAGAATATTTCCAAGTTTTTCTTTGTTCCAGGAATTGAGTTGGATTTTTAAGTATTTGAGTTTCTGCTAAAATTGATACATAATGGTCCCTTCAATGTTATTTTCTTCCTTCTACCATTACTTAATGTTTTCCTAAAATTGTGGGTGTTGAATCTAGAACCCTTCTAAATGAAAAGGTGCATTCCTTGGATGGGCCTTATTGTTCATATCCAACTATAATGACTAGTGGTCCGATTGTGATGAGGAAGAATGAAGGGCTCAATGAAGATGTCTCAAAACTTTACATTCTTGGAGAGGAGCTACTTATCCATACATGTGATTGTTTATTGAGTTCACCCTCTACAATTATTCCAAGTGTGTAAGCCATTGATTCTATCAAGGTCTAGCAAGTGGGTAGAGTCCATTGTTTCCTAGAAAAGGATGAATTTTTCTTCCATTTTGGATTCCCACCTTTTTCTCAAGATATTTAATTATATTAAATCCATTTCCCAAGATCTAGGGCATTAGGGAGATTAAGAGGTTGGTTTTCTTGATGGATTGAAGGAATTTATTTTTTTCTCAATAGATCAAGGGACCATAAACAATTGAGAGAAAACATATTTCAAATGACTATAGCATTTGGAATTGGATAGTCAAGATCTCGAAAGAAGAAAACATACTTAGGATCATGAACTCTTGTGAATTATATATGATACTAAGCCAACTAATTGCCTCGGGGTGTGTATTGAAACCAACTGGTAGTTATGCCCCCACTTCTTTACACATTGGTTGACGGTATTACCAGACATCTTTGTTTCATGGATCAACATGATTTTTCAATTCTTGTTTCTCAATTTTACTTTCGAAAGCCTTTTTTATATATGTACAGTTAAAGCCTATGATGTTTCGGGAGACAATTTTCAATGAGTAGGAATGGGTTTGGAGGGACAGACCTCTAAAATCAGTTTGATTCTACCTGAGTTAACTAATATTTCTCCTTGTTCCTTCAATATTTTTGTTGGTTTAACTTTCTTCTTTTTTTTCTTATCCTCTCTATGTGGCTGAGAAATCTCTTTTAGGGTGGGACATGAACTCCAAGTGAGTTTAAATTGGATTCTAATTATGTAGACCTTTTAGCGTGTTTCCAAGACTTAAGGAAAGCTTTGCTAAGAATATTGACTTGATGTTATGGAATGGAGCTTGGGTATTTTCCATTATAAAAAAATTCAAGTTTGGGGTGGTCAAGGGCATCTATATCCATGTCATTTATCTCTTCATTATGCAGGTTTGGATTGGGATTTGTGGTTGGGGACTATTAGGGAGTGGGATCGGAGGGGGTAACTGGGGTGGGATGAGGGGTTTCTAAAGAATATTGGGACCAATAGCATCACGAATATTTTGTTGTATGGGAGAGGAGTATATGGGTTGGGGCATGGAGGAGAGTGAGGCAAGGGGTTCCAAACTCTTACAAGTGGTAGGGGTTTTCCTTATCAGTGGAGTCAATGAAGGGTGTTTAAGGCCTTGAAAATGACCCATGAGCTTGGAGAAGCCATCTTACTCTTCAGTCTGGGATGGTTCATCAGGGTTTTTGAACCAATAATGGGAAAAATTTGTAGAGGTTCCCATATTCATGGCAACGATGACATCTAAAAGGAATGTTCTCGTAGTCGAGGGTTTATTTCCACAATTTATCTTGGTAGAAAATCTTGTTGGGTTTAGGTATGGGTTTTGAGATGTTCATGTAAACACATATATGAGTGTAAGAGATGCACCTTGCTTGCTTGGTAGCCTTCAATATTTTGACAAAGTGCCCCACAACATTTCCAATTATGCAAATCTTATCCCAAAATTTTGTAGCTATAAGGTCCCTTCTTGGTGAGATAGCTTTGATGCAAATTGGAGAGGGTGATTTTGATGCTGTGATATAAATATTATGCATGTCAGACTTATGTATATGCTTGTATGCTATAGACCTGGTTTAGGTCACACGATTTCTATATGCTTATGATAAACATTGATTTTGGTAAAGAATAATTTTGCCTAAGTTAATATTATCAATGTTTTCTCTTTTGGTATCCTAGCTTGGACATAGGTGTATGACATGGATGGTGATCCAAGATTGAGACACATAGTTCCATCAATGATCATGGTTATGTGTAACATATGGTTAATTATGATTTATGCATGATACATGATTTTTATGATTATATATGCTTAATCTCGTATTAAGCAGGATGTGGTAGGGGACTTTGTTATTTGCGAACAAGGATGGTCAAATTATAAATGATTGTGGAAGTCATGTGGAATTCATGGTACGTGATTTGTATGATTATATATACTTGGTCTTATACTGAGTAGGATGTGACAAGGGGCATGGTTATTTGCAAACAAGGATGTTCAAGTTATAAATGATTGTGGACGTCATTTCTTCAAAACCAAAAAGATTTTGGAATTCATGCACAATTCTTGTTCTTGGAACAAGACCTTAATAATGAACCGTTAGATGGGCATGGGCTCAAAATCAGTACCTTAAGGTGAAGCACAAAGTTTCAAAGAAAAGTAGATAAGAAGGCATCAGGGAGATTAAGAGTTTCATTTTCTTAATGGACTGAAGGAATTGATTTTTTTCTCTAGAGAGCATGGGACCTTAAACAATTGAGAGAAAACAAGTTTCGAAGGACTATAGAATTTGGAATTGGATAGTCAAGATCTAGAAAGAATAAAACATACTTAGGATCATGACATCTTGGGAATTCTATATGATACCTAAGCCACCTGATTGTCTCGAGGTGTGTATTGAAACTGATTGGTATCTATGCCCCCACTTCTTTACTCATTAGTTGATGGAATCACTAGACAACTTTGGTTCTTGGATCGACCTAAATTTTGGATTCTTGTTTCTCAATTTTAATTTCAAAAGAATTTGTTTTATTTATAGCTAAAGCCTATGATGTTTTAGGAGATAATTTTAAATGAGTAGGAATGGCATTGGAGGGATAGACCTCTAAGATGTGTTTGATTCTACCTCCTTTAAGTAATGTTTCTCCTAGTTCCCTCAATATTTGTTGGTTTTTCTTTCTTATTTTTTTTTTATCCTCTCTATGTGGCTTAAAAATATCTTTTAGGTAAGACATGAACTCCAAGAAATTGAAATTGCATTCTCCATATCAGGACTTTTTAGCTTGTTTCCAAGACTTGAGGACATCTTTGCTAAGAATATTGACTTGATGTTATGGAATGGAGCTTGGTTCTTTTCAAGCTTGGGATGGTCAAGGGCATCTAGATCTGTGTCCTCTATCTCTTTATTTTGCACGTTGGGATTTGGATTTGCAGTTGGGGGCTATTGGGGAGCAAGATCAGAGGGTCTAATAGGGTTGGATGATGGGTCCCTAAAGGATATTGGGACCAATAGCATCAAGAATTTTGTTTTCTAAGGGAGAGGAGTAGATGGACTAAGGCATGGAGGAGAGGGAGGCAAGGGGGTCAAAAATATTACTCGTGGTAGGGGTTTTTCTTGTGGGTGGAGTCGATGAAGGGGGTTTAGGGCCTCAACAATGACCCATGAGCTTCGAGAATCCATCTTGATCTTCAGTCTGGGATGGGCAAACCAGGTGTTTTTGAACCAATAATGGGAAATTTTGGTAGAGGTTCCCATATTCATGGAAATGATGGAATTTAAAAAAAATATGTTTGTAGTCAATGGTTTATTTCCATAGTTTATCTTGGTAGAAAATCTTATTGGATTTAGGTATGGGATTTGAGATGTTCATGTAAACACATATATGAGTGTAAAAGATGCACCTTTCTTGCTTGGTAGCCTTTAATATTTTGACAAAGTGCACCAGAGCATTTTTAATTCTACCAATCTTATCCCAAAATTTTGTAGTTATAATGTCCCTTCTTGGTGAGATAGCTTTAATTACACTTCGAGAGGGTGATTTTGATGTAGTGATACAAATATTATGCATGTCAAAATTATGTATATGCTTGTATTCTAGAGAACTGGTTTAGGTCAGATGATTTCTATGTGCTTCTGGTAAAGAGTGATTTTGGTTAAGTTCATATTATTGATGTTTTCTCTTTTGGTATCCTAATTTGGATATAGATGTATGACATGGATGGTGATCCGAGATTGAGACACATAGATCCATGGATGATCGTGGTGATGTGGAACATATAGTTAAATATGATTTATGAATGATACATGATTTGTATGATTATATATCCTTAATACTATATTGAGAAAGAAGTAGTAGGGGATCTGGTTATTTGCAAACAGGGATGCTCAAATTATAAATGATTGTGGAAGTCATGTGAAAGTCATGTGGAGAATCATGATACATGATTTTTATGATTATATATGCTTAATATTGTACTGAGAAAGATGTGGCAGCAGGTATGGTTGTTTGGAAACAAGGATGTTCAAATAATAAATGATTGTGGAAGCCATTTCACCTTTAAATAATAAAAAAACAAACAAACTCTTAAACCAAACAAAAAGAAAAAAATATATCACTCACTATATCTATTTTATAATACAAACTATATCCACCGTGTAGAATGCATACATTTTTCCTCTCATCCACTTATTTATTATGGAAAGTAAGTAAACATAAATGTTAAATGATATTGTACATAAAATATTCCTTTTGAATTTTCTTTTTATGTCCTCAAATTAATAAAAATAAAAATGATAAAAACATTTTTACTTTTGGGATTTTTTTTATAAGCTTGTAGGCTCATTTAAATATTATTTTTTCCTATTCACTTTTAAAATAAAATTTTATAATGTTTTTTACTTTATTTTTTTAGTAGAGCTAAGTATTTTGACTTTAAGTGTGCAGGTCACAGATCATTAACGAAAAAAATTATTTTGGTATTGAGTACATTTTATCACTTTTTCAAACTCATTAAAACTTATAAAAAAGTAAAACCTTGGAGTTATCAATAGAATACAGTAAATAGAACCCAATCCAGAACCGAAAACACTACAACAACAAACAAAAGAAACTAAAACATATTTTATAAGGTATACACTACTTCCATGTGTTGATCCTGCATGCATACGCACTTTCCTCAAAGCGAACCAACGTACAGATATGCAAATCAACTTTATGATATATACATTGCTTTGATATGCAGAACCACCGTGTATACACTCCTTTTCTAAAGTGAACCTGTGGATAGATCTGTAAATGATGATTTAAATATTATAATTATTCTAGACTTCAGTCATACCCAAATCATCATATTTACAGACTACAACATGCGCTAGTTATTGAGATACATGATCAAACCACATAAATATAATTCAATTCAAGCCTTAAGATCCTGATACATCATTAGATCTTATCCTTCATCATTAGCTAAAGTTCATCCTTGGTTCAGATCCAGCAATGCATCATAACCCAATAACCTGCATACTAGATCTCACACTTCATCAAATATTCGATACTTCCACACTTTGGCCGAATGATCTTCTCCTCCTTTTATAGTTTGTAGACCTTTCTCAATACCATGGACCAAAACCACTTAGTACCAATAGCTTGGACCAAATACCTAGGGTCAATACCTCGGACCCGATACCTTCGATGAATATCATGGATCATGGACCAAATAATTCAAACCAAGAATTTATTTTTCCAAGGTATACATGATTTTCTGATGCAGGTGCATCTCACACTTTTCTTAATTAAAGAAAAATCCAAGTGGAGCGATGAAGAAGTGGACCAGCGAAGCTAAACGAAGGGAAAAAAACAGAGGAAAGTCTACTTTAACGCAGAAAAACAGACTTAAAGTAGATTTAAAGCGGATATGATTTACCATTGTTAACAGCCATGCATGCGTTTTGAAGAGATTTCGTTGGAGAAAAACAAGGAGGTGATAATGGCTATCCTCAAAGAAAAAACACTCATAAAGCACAAATGTACGTGATTAAGAAAAATCATCAACGTCACCCTCTCCGATTGTGTTGATCGTTGCATAATTTCCATGTGTTGTTCCTCTGTTTGATTACGATAAGACTTGATGAATGTTGATGGAGGTGATTGTAGACCCGTGTTTTATGGGTAGTTTCTAAGTAACAATGCCTTCCAAAGTAGAGGGTGGAGAAATTCACGTGGGTAACTATTGTTTCTTTTTTAAAATGCTGCCTTTAGGGCTGGTGATCGCTAATCAAGATGGCCATAAAAACAAGGAGAGGATCTTATCGATCCTTCCAATATAACACTTCTTGTATATATATGTGACAGAGATAGAGAGAGAAATATAGAATAATAGATAGGCGTTGTGCATGAATAGAATGTAATCGACAGCGATTTGGTTCTAAGGCTGGAATGCCTTAGAACGCAATTGTTTTGTAAATATATAAGAGCATGCTCAATGTTAATTACATATGCCTGTGTGTTCATGTTCCATGTTAATTATATACGTCTATGTTTTGATTAATCCCAGCTCCCTGGAATTGATAATAATTAGCAGCAGCTATAGCTGAAATCAATCAATTGTTTATCTCTATAATTAAAGCTACCTGCCCCACTTTCTTGTTGACAGTTTATGTGAGCTTAAGATGCATTTTATTCGGTCTCACCCAGTGTTGATGGCAAGGGTTTGCTAGTTCAGTGATCGCCCAATTGTTGACCCGTATGGATTCAGTCGCACAAGGGTATTTTGCTGGAATACGATATTGCTATTACTAGCTATTTGTTTCAAAAAAAAATCTACGAGTTTAAGGACGTGCGCGCTGATGTCTATAGAGGCGCCCATATTACTTTTAAAAATCCATATATTTCTACGTGGTAGTGAGGTTTTAGACTTATATTGCATGCTTGAGATGGTGTTTAAGGGATGATCGATATCCACGTTAATAAACTGAAAGGATTAAAAGGTTAAAATGCTTCCGATAAGCCTTAGTGGGCCCATAACCCATAGGTCAAGGATCGAAATTTTTTCAAGAAAGGGATTTCGGAAAATACCCAAGATCTCTTTTCATCATTTTCCTTCTACGAAAGTGCATGTATACGTATATTCCTCTTGTATAAATTGAACCTATGTGTACACGCAGCTCGGTCAGTGGTGAACCTGTGTATACCTCTCTTTCT
The DNA here is from genome assembly GCA_000404065.3 of Pinus taeda. NCBI lineage: Eukaryota > Viridiplantae > Streptophyta > Pinopsida > Pinales > Pinaceae > Pinus > Pinus taeda. Next base: position 11,529 of record APFE031576097.1, read on the forward strand.
TCATTCTGTGAAGACTGATCTATAATTCTTTGTTCTTTACCTACTATACTATGATCCTTCATCTGAGTGAGTTTCCTTCTTAATTGATTCCTTGAAGCTACCCTGCATTTCACCACATCAGTAAACACTATTGTCATACATTCTATCACATCTGATATCTCTTAGGTAGATTCATCTAGTTACCATATACAATTGAGTTGTTCTGCTACAAGTGGGTTTCCATGAAGTACAACACATACATCATAATGCCAACACCTTGTTGGAGTTATTACAACAGGATCTCGTACATTGTAACCATGGAATTCGCTCTGGATCAACGACATCATTTTCTCCACTAGATCGGATGGAGGAGGGGTTCCTTGGTTTGTCTAACCCTTGAATGGGTATGTTCACTCATCATTTTTCCTCTTTGGTTCATGCTCCTAGTATCTTCTAGGGCGGTTTGTATTCACAGTGTGAGGAACCTCTGCTAGGGTTTTTGTCAAGCTCTGAGTTATTTCTCTATTCCCTGTATTTTTTGTTAGGGTGATTTGTAATTCCTGGTTCAAAAAAGGAGTTTGTTGGCATTCTTGGTGTGAACTTATCTACAGATGACTCACACCTTTGAACCATCCAGGTAATTCTAATGGAGATTCTTGCTTGTGTTTTTTGTTTTCTATTGTTACATTTCCTGAACAGTCTATTAATCCTTGTTTTTTCCACCAAGTCGAGGTGGAGGGTTTTGCAGAGGCCATGCAGTGGACAAGCTATGGGTCAAACCTGTTGCGAGGCCCTCAGTTCGATTTGGGGATTGGTTTATTAATATCCAGGGTATGCAAGAGTTCTGTATTGAATTAGAAGTTTAAGATTGTGGCTCCATGGAGATTTTTTGCACTTCTCCTTGCCATGACTGCGACATTGATTACCCTCTGTAATTTTTAAATTTAGTTTTGAGTTTTTGAGGCCTTTCGACCATGAACATGTTGCTAGATCTACCCAAATTTGATCGACTTAGTTATTTGTATATTTTTAATTATGCCGAGGGGTGAAGAGATTCGAACCCTGGCTAGAATAGTTACAATTTGGTGTCGAGTCTATTGAATGAAATATATGTACTCTTGTTTTACATCCTTAATAATTTCTTGGAATGCATCTTCGTTCTTGTTACTTATTTCATTTCTAGAAATTATTCTTGTCTTTATGCTAGATATCAGCCCGTATTTCTTTTTTTGATTGGTAGAATATTTGATTATTTCAGAGGGTCTACGAATGCCATGTTGCCTCCAACCGCAAGGGTTTGTAGTTTAAAATATCGCCTCTAATTTTTCTATTTTGAATGTATTAATGCTTTGAAGAGATTTACAGATATTCTATATCCGGTATTGTCTGCATTATTTGAGAGAATAGTCGACATCTATATTTTTTCTTTTCAACTGGAGATTCTTGTGGATTCCTAATTATTTTGTGGTGAGGCTACATACCTCATTTTCTGACTCATTTTCTGAAGTTTTTGATTTTGGGCATATTTACAGTTCGAATATTTCCCTGCTTGTTCTAAGTTTTCTGAATTGGTTGTTCCATTAACTACTTATAATTAGTACCTATTATAGTAGTTCCTCATTTATAGAGAAATAAATTCTCCCTATTGTTTCTCTCTTTGTTAACAGAAGATTTGCTACTTTTTGTTGCATACTGTAATTCCTGTCGAACAATTTTCCAATAATGAAAATGAAGTTTGTCTTCTAGTTATATTGTTTATATTCAAAATTATAACTATGTGGAACCTTATAGCATTACTTGTTCTAAATCTCCGAATTTTGTGAACTTTACTAATACTAGCATTTTATGTTCTTTTCTTGAATCGACAGTTAACTGTAATTTAATCAAGCTATCTCATTCTTGAATTACTAAAAATTATCAATATGTCTATATCATAATCAAGACAAAATCTACTTAATAAGCATTGCTATTACTACTTATTTGTACCACTGTCTCGCTTGAATTATTCCTGATTCAGTCTTGCAACCAAACCTGAATTTCTCTGTATCTTTGCCTCCCAACCTTGAGACCTACTTTAGTAGTCTACCCCCAAGCTTTCCTATTCACAGGAACTCTTTATTTTCTTGAGACTTATAGTCTCAGTGCCCTCTAGTCCAAACCAGACATGGCCTTATAGGACTGCCTGACTCTTCACCACAGTATGTTCCTTAGTAACTCTTCACTTATTTTTCCTTGATCTCAAATACCTCTATCCTCTTGATCTCTTGGTTAAATCCTCAAGAAATTAGTTTTAGGAACTTAGCTAGGAACAAGTAATTGTTTCCTTAACTGATTATTAAGTAAAATAATATTCATTCAAAAAATATTAACTTCCAAAATAGTATTTTTTAAAATAAGAAAATAAATAGTTGTCCAAACTATAGTAATTAAAATATTTACATACATAGTCTGGGGGATATCACAATTACCAACCTACTTGATTTGTCAAGTCAACAAAACTATTTACCATAGTGATCTGGTAACGCTTATTTCCCTTCTTTCTTTCTTAAGGTTGGATAGACCCTATTGATTTTGGTGGACTTTAATTATCATCATAACCGCCATCATTTTAATATTTTTATTTATATAATTTCAAATACACTTATCGTATAATATTTATATTTTTTAGTAAATAAAAATTATAAATATGGAAATTTTTATTTGAAAAGATAATTAAATTTTTTTAGAATTAAGTGTTAGAAAAATAATATAAGAAATTGAATAAACTTTTATAATATACAATTTTCTTTATAAAAATCATGTACAATTATTTAATAATTAAAATAATTAAATGATCCTTTTAGTTTTAGTACAACATGATATATAAGCATGTAATATTTTACAAATTAATTAATAATTTTAATTTATAAAATTTTATAAGATTATAAAAGACAATAAATACATCATTTAGGATTAAGAATCATTATGAAAGGTCAAATTTTGTTCATTGAATGATTTCAAGGTTTCAAAGTTGATCCATAGTGTGCACATCATATTTTCTTTCATTAAATAATGTCAAGGTTCCAAAATTGATCCACTGTGTGCACTTCATATCAAAAGTATCTTAGTAGAATGCTTATATAAACTAGGTGTGTGCTTAAGGTTGTCTATGGTGATTTGAGACCTTATACACAATCCTTGACCACATACGACATTATTTACAGCCTTAGGCCCCTGAATTTATCCTTCAACCACTCTTAAGGCCTTGAGAGTAGTATCTGTTGGGAAGTTCTTCCTAATATTGATCATGTTTACATTCAAATTCCAAGGTCCCTTATGTGTTGGAAGTAATGCTTCCATGTCATGTGTATTACAAGTTGTCAATGAGTATTTCCAGGTGTTATTCTAGATGTGGTTGTTTCCCATGTGTATGAGTTGTAATTGTGAATCCCAAGGAGTCAAACTAGAATTTATTATTTCCCTATGTGTGTGAGTTGTCAATGAGCCATAGATTTACCTTCTTTGGATCTTATCATCTAGAAGTCAATGATCTAATTCGTATATATGTAACTACTTTATGTGATCAATAAAATATAGTATGTGATTTGTTTTGTTTATAATCTCTCTTAGCTCTCTTCTAATTTTCTAATTCTATGTTGTATCTATTTCTTGAAGATAATTTTTGGCTGGAAATTGTGCCAAGAAATCAACTCCACCTACTTTAGAATCAAGTTGGCCCTTCAACCATAGGGAGCTCCCTCAAGTGTTATCAGGCTAATTGATTGTTCATGGCAATGAACATTAGCCTTTTGAGAAATGTGTCCATATTTAAGGGGTTTGAGAGGTATTTGGTTAGGGTTTCAAATCCTTGATTAAAACAAATAAAACTATCCAACCAACCCTATTTCAACCAAATGTTTTTCCAAATTTTAATAATTGGAACAAGATTTGTAATGGTTTGTTCAATATTGCATTAGAAACTGCTAAAACAATTTTTATGTTCCCCATTATTTAACCATTAGATAAGAAATTTTTTTTGCCAGAGAATCTCTTCTTTCTAGTGTCTTTTCTTAGGCTATGAAATTACTCATGCTTCTTTAGTAGTCATCTCACCCAATCTTCCTTGGAGGATGACTTCTTTCTGGATAGCTTCCTTGCAAGCTTCAAGGTCTTTCTTGACAAGGAGAATATTGCTAAATTTTTCTTTGTTCAAGGAATTGATTTGGCTTTTCAAGTATTTGAGTTTTTGCAATGATTGATACATAGTGGTTCCTTCAATGTTATTTTCTTCTTTCCACCATTACTTAGTGTTTTCGTGAAATTCTAGTTGTTGAATCTAGAACCCTTCCATATGAAAAGATTCATTCCTTGGATGTGCCTCACTATCCATATCCATCTATAATGACTAGTGGTTTGATCGTGATGATGAAGAATAAAGGTCGCCATGAAGATGTCTCAGGGAATTACATTATTAAAGATGAGGTACCATCAATACAAGAGGTTTTTTATTGATTTCACCCTCTACGATTATTCCAAGTGTGCAATCCATTGATTCTATCAAAACATAGCAAGTGGGTAGAGTCCATTGTTTCCTAGAAAAGGATGGAATTTCCTTCCATTTTTGGATTCCTCCCTTTTTCTCCTTGAGAGATTTAATTATATTAAAGTCACCTCCCAAGATATAAGGAATCAAGGAGATTAAGAGTTTGGTTTTCTTGATGAACTGAAGGAATTGGTTTTTTTCTCTAGAGAGCATGGGACCATAAACAATTGAGAGAAAACAAGTTTCGAAGGACTATATCATTTGGAATTGGATAGTCAAGATCTGGAAAGAATAAAACATACTTAGGATCATGACCTCTTGGGAATTCTATATGATACCTAAGTGACCTGATTGTCCTAAGGTGTGTATTGAAACTGACTAGTAGAAATGCCCCCACTTCTTTACTCATTGGTTGATGGAATCACTAGACATCTTTGTTTCTTGGATCAACATGAATTTTGTATTCTTGTTTCTCAATTTTGCTTTCAAAAGAATTTGTTTTATTTATAGTTAAAGCCTATGATGTTTTAGGAGATAATTTTAAATGAGCAGGAATGGATTTAGAGGGATAGACCTCTGAGATCTGTTTGGTTCTACCTCAGTTAACTAATATTTCTCCTAGTTCGTTCAATATTTGTTGGTTTCTCTTTCTTATTTTTTTTCTCATTCTCTCTATGTGGCTTAATAGTCTCTTTTAGGGTGGGATGTGAAATCCAAGCGAATTGAAATTGGATTATCCCTATGAATACTTTTTAGCTTATTTCCAAGACTTGAGGACATATTTGCTAAGAATCTTGACTTGATGTTATGGAATGGAGCTTGGTTCTTTTCCATTATAGGAATTTTCAAGTTTGTGGTGGTCAAAGGCATCTAGATTCATGTGCCCTATCACTTTATTTTTCACGTTGGGATTGAGATTTGTGGTTGGGGGCTATTGGGAAGCAATATTAGAGGGGTCAATAAGGGTTGTATGATGGGTGTTTGAAGAATATTCGGACCAATAGCATCAGCCATTTTTTGTTCTAGGGTTGAGGAGTAA
>APFE031576113.1:0-14084 GCA_000404065.3 Pinus taeda
TGTATATAACTTAAAATAAAATATATGTGATTAAAGGTTTTCATTCCGTCTCCTATCCAATTTTCATACTATTTTTTTCTTCTCTAATAAAATTTAAAATAAAATGTATATAACTTAAAATAAAATATATGTGATTAAAGGTTTTCATTCCATCACCTATCCAATTTTCATACTATTTTTTTCTTTTCTACTTATTTACATCATTTATAAATTCTTACTGTCATTGAAATTCAAAGTTAAGACTGAGATCTAGTACTTATTCTTCTTTCTGGTATCATTTGCAGTCACCACAAACTTCTTGCTTTATTATGCTGATCTTATTGTTTCTAAATTTTTTTATGTGATAATTATTGGTGAGCTTAATTCGATTGCAGATTTCCCGAATATTCGGGAATTTGATAGACATGGGCACGGTCAAAAAATTGACCATTCCCAAATATTCAGGGAATCTGCAATCGAATTTAAAATGACAAATAATTATCCTTCAATAATTTTAATTCCCTTATCCTTTAAACTGATTTTTGTTTATATGATGGTCACAACTAAGCCATAGCTTTATTTCGCTGCTTCATAATTTTGGAAACCATTAAAAACTATGACGGTATCCTTTTTATTTCATTCATACATAAAGATGGCTAAGTTTATAAATTAATTCAGTAAACTAATTCAAGTGGTATATCATTCTTTGATATAACATAGGAATTATATATATAATAGATGATGAAGCTCCACAGGGATAGGCGAGTCGGTAATCACACTGCGGTGAAGTTTGTTAGAAAGGCGAGCTCCGTACTGAAGGTCACGAGTTCAATTTCCCCGGATAACCCAACGCTGTAGAGAGGGGCGAGCGCAACTCCAGTGGTTATAGAGGTAGCGGTCACAATTGACCCTGTGTAACGCAAGCAGCGAGCTTTCCCTGTTACCAATTCCACTGTATACAAAATATACATATAATATATATAATATATATATATATAATAATATATATAAAAATAAATTGACATATATCAATCACATACACAATTAAATTAAAAATGAATAGTAAATTAAAAAATAAATATAATATTAAAGTTATAAAAGTTAAATATTAATAAAAATAATAAAAATAAAAAATTAATATTATTAATAAATTTAATGTTTAATATGAATGTTAATGATTCAAAATCAATAAACCCAATTGTGTAATAATTATAAACCGAAAATCATACTATAAATTAAAAGTATTATTCATATTAATAAACATATAAAACATATTAATAATTAAAAGTTAATATTAATATTAAAGTTTAATGTTAAAATTAAACTTAAATTTAATATTAATATTAAAATAAACATTATATTAAAAAAATTAATATTGATAAAAAACAATAAATTTTAAAGTTCAATATTAAAGGTTAATATTAATAAATATATGTAGTTAAACTATAAACTTAATATTATAAACCCTATCGATAATATGATACTTTAGGAATATGAACTCTCAGATTAATAAACCCAAGATATTAATATTATAAACCTAAGGCACTAATAAATCAAAAGGATTAATAATAAAAATCGAAGGAAATAATATTAAACCCAAGGAATTATTATTGTAAACCCAAGGCATATAAACACTAAGATAAATATTACAAACCTTAAAAAAACATGGATGCCTGATTTTCATATGCACACAATCGTTGTCACAAATGTGATGTTGGACCATGGTTAACCATAATTGATCTTCATATTGAGAAAATCTTTGTCAGAATGCTACATTTAACCATGGTTGACCTTGATTGACCATGGTGGACAATGGCTTGTTTCCATATTGAGACAATTTTTGTCACAATGCGACGTTGGACCATGATTGACCATGGTTGACCACAATTTATTTTCATATTGAGACAAGCTTTGTTGCAATACAACGTTAAACCATGGTTGACCATGTTTGATTTTCATATTGAGGCAAATGTTGTCACAATTCTACATTGGACCATGATTTACCATGGTTGGCCATGGTTGCTTTTCATATTGAGACAATCTTTGTCATAATGTGATGTTGGACCATGGTTGACAATGTTTGATTTTCATATTGAAACAATATTTGACACAATGTGGTGTTGCACCATGGTTGACCATGCTTGACCATGGTTGATTTTTGTACTGAGAAAAACTTTGTCACAATGTGATATTGGACCATGATTGACCATGATTGACAATGGCTAACCATGGTTGATTTTCATATTGAGACAATCATTGTTAGAATGTGACGTTGCACCTTGGTTTACCATGATTGAACATGATTATAATCCCAAGGAATATAAACCCTAAGATAAATATTATCAATCATAAAACAAACATGGTTGATCATAGTTGACCATGCTTGATTTACATATTCAGACAATCTTTGTCACGAATCTGACATTGGACAATAATTGATCTTCATATTGAGATAATCTTTGTCACAATGCAACATTGGACCATGGTTGTTAATGGTTGGTTCTCATATCGAGACATTTTTTGTCACAATGAGACGTTGGACCATGATTGATCATGATTGGCCATGGTTGAGGATGGTTGATTTTCATATTGAGAAATATTTTGTCACAATGTGATGTTGGACCATCGTTGACCATGTTTGATTTTAATATTGAGACAATATTGATCACAACGCGATGTTGGACAATGATTGACCATGGTCGATTTTCATATTGAGACAATTTTTGTTACAATGCAATGTTGGACCATGGTTCAGCATGGCTGTCGATGGTTCATTTTAATATTGAGGCAGTCTTTGTCATAATGCGATGATGGAGCATGGATGATTTTTATAATGAGAAAACCTTTGTCGAAATGAGATATTGGACCATGGTTGACCATGATTGAAGATAGTTGACAATGGTTTACCGTTATTGATTTTCATATTGAGACAATCATTGTCACAATGTGACGTTGCACGTTGGTTGACCATGATTATAAACCCAAGGGATTTTCATTAAACCCTTGGATTAATATTATAAACCCTATGAATAATATTATGCCCTAGGAACATGAACCCTTATATTAATAAACCTAAGGGATTTATATTTTAAACCAAAGGGATTAATAGCAAAACCCCAAGGGATTATAAACCCAAGGGAATACTTTTAAACATATACCCAAGGTATATAAAGCCTAAAATAAATATTATAAACAACAAAATAAACATTGTTGGCCAAGGTTGAGCATGGTTTGTTTCCATATTAACACAATCCTTGTCACAATGTGACATTGGACCATGGTTGACCATGGTTGATATCGAGACAATATTTGTCACAATGTGATTAATAAACCCAAGGAATTTATACTTTAAACCCAATGGATTTATATCGAACCCTAAAAATAATTTTATAAACCTTATCAATAATGGTATACCCTAGGAATATGAACCCTTAGATTAATAAACCTAGGGGATTAATATTATAAACTCAAGGCACTAATAAACCTAAGAGATTAATACTAAAAACCCAAAAGAATAATTTAAACCCAAGGAATTAATATTGTAAACCCAAGGTATATAAAACCTAAGATAAATAAACCCTAAAACATACATGTTTGACCAGTTTTGATCATCCTTGATTTTCATATTGAGAGAATATTTGTCAAAATGCGACGTTGAACCATGGTTGGCCATGCTTGTTTTTCATATTGAGAGAATCTTCATCACAATGTGATGTTGGACTGTGGTTCACAATGGTTGATCATGATTAACCATGCTTGTCTGTGGTTTATTTTTATATTGAGATCATCTTTGCCACAATGTGACGTTGGACCATGGTTTACCATGGTTGACCATGGATGGTCATTGTTGTCACATTGTGACATTTGACAATGAGAATATTTGTCACAATATGACCATGGCTATTGACCATGCGTATTAGAATGTGACGTTGGACCAAGAGACAATCTTTGTCACAATGTAACCATTGTTGGCCATGGTTTACCATGGTTGACCATGGTTGAGTTTCATAGTGAGACAACCTTTGTCACAATGCGACATTGGACCATGGTTGACCATAATTGACCATGGCTGACCACGTTTGACCAATGTTTACCATGATTGACCATGATTGATTTTCATATTGAGAAATTCCTACGGTAAACCATAAGATAAATATTATAAACCAAGGTATATAAATCAATGTAAATAAACCATATAATAAATATTAAATAAAAATCAAAATAAATATGGTTTACCATGATTGACCATTGTTGACCATGTTTGATTTTCATATTGAGACAATATTTGTCACAACATGATGTTGGAGCATTGGTTGACCATGATTGACCATGTTTGATTTTCATATTGGGACAATCTTTGTCACAACATGACATTGGACCATGGTTGTACATGTCTGTCCATCGTTGATTTTCATATTGAGATAACCTTTGTGACAATGTGACGTTGGACGATGGACGACTGTTATTGACCATGTTGGACAGTGGTTGACAAATGTTCACCATGTTTGTTTTTCATATTGAGACAATCTTTGACAAAATGTGATATTGGAGGTTGACGATGGTTGACCATGATTATAAACCCAAGGGGTTTATATTTAACCATAGGACTAATATAATAAACCCTATGAATAATTTTATACCGTACAAATATGAACCCTTAGATTTTTTTTTTTTTTTCTAAATAAGATTGATCTATTAACAAAAAGGGAGTAAAATTACAATGTGACCAAAGTCAAAAACTGATCCTAATCGGATCCACAAAAGACTGCCAAGAACCTTGCCTGAATTGGGTTGAACAAATCCTTGAAAATTCGAAAATAGCAATCAAAAAACACCTTGAACCAGTGGCCATGGCAACCGACGTGGAATGACGAGGACCTCGGTCAAAGCGCGCTGACCAAGGCCCACGGAGACTTTGCGGGAGGTCAAAACAACCCCTGGGAGCCCCGGATCGGGAAAAGGAGTTGATTTTGATGTGCTTAGCGCTAATCGCGCATCGCTGGGCAAAAAAGGCTAAAATGGAAAAGTATTAAGCACTCGGTCACGTTGGGAGCCGGAGAACCATGGGTGGGGAAACAAAAAGCACTAAAGGACAAAGGCGAGACCCACGCTCTAGAAAACTGGCGGTTTTGATCAGGGTGGCCTTGAACGGTAAGAGGTTTCGGAGGGGAGTGGTGTGATCCCACTCAGTGATCGATGTGTGGCAGTGGAGGTGAGAGAAAAACCGTCGTGATCGCGCGCTAACGGTTGAGCAAGTCAACCGCGCTCGATGTGCGTACGAGGTTGGATCTGGAGGAGCCCAGATCGGACAGTTGAGATTGCGCTCGATAGAAAGAAGTGAAATCAACAGGGAATTATGCCGCGATTTAAAGGGATTTGGAATTCGTTGACCGCCATGGTGGAAAAAGAACATATCCACAACATAACTGAAGAAACGAGCCGATGAAGCATTCTGGCACCAGTTATATGGGGACACGTGACACTCCCTGAGCGTTCATGCTGACGCCGAACAGGGAACTCCAAGCACAACTGCAGAAGATGAATCGACGCAGGCGAGAGAGGAACCGAACAGGCATAGGGATCAAATGGTTAAAGCCATGAACAGAGACAATCGAAAGAGAGGAGGAGATTTGGAGAAGAGTCCAAAATGACCAAGAGATACAGTGAACAGTGAACCTTGAGAGGAGGAATGAACACAGAGAACAGTAAAGCTAAGCAGAGGAGACAGAGGGCCGAGCTGACCATAGGCAGCATCGAGCACGAGAGAGCTTGAAGATTCAAGCCTTCCCATAGAGGAATTCATCTGGATTGAGCATCACAGTTGGCTCTTTCCACTGCAGACCAAAGGTCACAGAGCTGGTAGGAAGAAAAACAGTCTATGAACTCTAAGTGGCTTGGGGAATCGAAGAACCACCCTACCTAGCAAAATCAGCTTCAGGAGAACTCACATTAAGTCCCTGTATTGTAATTTCTCTGTTGTAAGACACAATAAAACAAGGCCACCACTGAAGCTAGACCGGAGACTTAGCCCTAGAGAATAGGGTGAACTCCTCATTAAAATCTGTTTGTGTCTTGTGTTGCTTACTGTATTTCTCTGTTGTCTTTCCATTTAAATGTTTATGTATTGGCAATCTAATCAACTCGTTGCTTAAATAACACAAAACACACACCAGCACATGAGTCTGTAATACCTTTTGTTTAACAAATCTTCAACTGATGGCACTCATAGGGTAATTATCAGATCAAAAACACTACCTTGAAAGAGAGGCAGAGAATATCAGTTACGCATATAGGGAGACTGCCCCGTGACAGGGATCTTAATCTTGAGCTAGTTATCAGAACCCACTCAGGGGAACAAGTGATGACCTTCTTAATATTGTAGAGTTCACAAAAATTCACCAAAACTTGTAGATTCAACAAAAACTTGCAGGAATGAACCCACATAGTAGTTTGAATAGAAACTTTCCTGATAGTATGGGTCGCAGAGCATGAAAACAAGGCAACAATGAATAAGCTAATCATCTGGAGGCTCTTCCACTATTCTGCACCACCTGGTGTCAGGTAGATCCTTTGCAAGAGCAGCTTCAGAATCAGAAGGACCCGGATCCACCGGCGCCATCACAACGTCAAGAGAACTATGAGCATGTGCCTCCAAAACCTGCAAAGACGCACTACCAATCCCCCTTTGGAGAGATGGATTCCGAGTAGAGATAGAGCCAAGGCCCTCCGGATGAGAGCAAGACTCCCTCACCTGGGATTCCTCATGGAAGACCACCGAAATGTGAGCTATAATTCTTGGGCAATTGAGAGAGCTATTGAAAGGGAAAATCACAGAGCCAAACGAGGGAGAAGACATGGTGTCTGGAGGACAGGGCTCAGGGTAATGGCTGGGCAGATGAAGACGCCCTCTCGCACTGTGAGTGCGAGGGTAATGGCCAACTAGGAATTCATTGGAGAGGGAGGGAGAATCGGAGGATGAGCTGGAGGGCGCACGCCGAGGAATGCCCCTGTGGCACCGCATTCTGTGGTGCAGACGGGGCATAGGAGGGACATCAACAACAAGATAAAAACAAGGCTGAACAACAGTGATGGCAGGGCTAGGGAAATGCAGATAGTCATCAAAATGAAGGCCAGAGGCTCGAAAGAGAAACTAGAGGATTGACGGAGGCGGCTTCCCAGAAAGACCAGAGCATTGCTCCAGATTGTTCTCCCCTTTCAAGGCATGAGAGCCAAGACCATAACTAGAGTAGAGATCAGATGCAGGGTAGTAATGCGACTGGATCAACTCAAGCGGCTCCACAGTAATCCCATTACTAAACCTAAATTTATTTTCCTCCATCATGCATCGAGAAGCACCCGCCATAACTACGGCATTGAAGAAAGCCAAGGTCTGTGGCAAGCCAGAGCATGTGGAGGCATTAAATCGATCAGAGGACATGATGGGAGGATCAAAGCCACTTGAGGTGAAGCAAATGAGCCCTGCGTTCCTCAAATGTCGAGGTCCTTCATACATAAGGCAATTATCTGTGCGGTACTGGGTGGGCAGGTGTCATCCCACCTTGCCCCACCTGTGTCCCATCGCATTAACATCCTGGCTATACACCCGCTTCCAGAGGAGCTGCATCCCTTTGGACCAGAATTTTGCATTCCTGTTCTTGATCATGATTCTGAATTATGTCCAGTGCACCAGTGAGAAGAGTGTGCCCATTTTCCACCCCCAGGTTGGCAAGAAAATCAGCGACCTTGTTGCCTTCCTGTTTAACATGATTGAATATGATGGCTTGGTTGGTGCGAAGCAATTGTTCCATAACATCCAGTCTGGCTTCGAGTCTCCAATTGTTGTAAATTTTATGCGCATGAGCCCCATTGAGGAGTTGGTTGGCTGAGTTGATGAGGATTAGGGAGTTACCTTCTATCTCCAGAGGGTGGAAGCCATGCCGCTGAGAAAGGAGTATTCCTTGCCAGATACCGTCCAGTTCAGCCGAGTTGTTCGTGTCCCATCAAATATTCCAAAGTAAATTAGGAGAGATGAACCCGCACGATCTATGAATAAGCCACCAGATCCTGCTTTCCCGGGGTTGCCCTTAGAAGCTCCATCAAATTTGAGCTTGAAAGTATGCTTCGGAGGGGGGGTCCATGAGTGCTTTCTGATGTTCTAGCCTTCTGAAGGTCTGTGACTGTGAGTTCCTTGTGGGAGTTGTATGTTCCAATTTTCCCAAATGGCTTTCTCATTTCTAAGAGTGGGAAAATCGTCCGGAAGCTAAGATTGAAGCACCAAGGCCTCTTTAAGATTGAGACAATACTTGCTCCATATGATTTCTAAAGGAGTGCTTTGGTCTTTGAATATACGCTTGTTCCTTTCTTTCCATATTGTCTAGAGGAGAAGGCCGGGAATCATTCTCAATAATTGGTTGAGAAGTTCGATTTTATAAGGGTTTTGGTGCCAATGGAGAATGGAGTTGATAATATCTTCAGACACTCTGCATTTTCTTTGGCAACCGAAGCTAGCCTTCTCCCATAGTTGGTTGGCAAGGGTGCAAGAGTCCAAGATATGTTGAAGTGATTCCTCCTGAGAATTATAGTTGGGACAAATGGAGAGCCCATAAAAGTTTCTTTTCCTAAGATTGTCCGAAGTTAGGATTTTCTGGTGCCCAGTAAGCCAGAGGAATAAGGATACTTTGGGCCAAGTACCTGGAGCCTAGATTCTTCCCCAGATAGGATCCAAGGGCGATGGATCATTGCCTATAATTTTATAATCGTATTTGGTGGTAAATGAACCTCTGGGGGTCTATCCCTATCTTAAGATATTGCTGCCTTCGGAAGATCTAATGCAACGTTTTTGGAGCTCACTCTCCAAGACCTCTTTAGTCTAGTTATCTGCATTCCTGATCAACCTATCGACCTGCTTCCATTGTCTGTACCCTTGTTCTGTCTCCAGAGTCCACTGTTGCTGGACGGATTCCTTTTTTTGCTCCTCCCACTCTTGGCAAGGAGGCAGCCTAATGATGCCATTGAGCTTTGGTAGTTGATTCCAGGCATCCGTCTAGAATCGAGCAGTGCTGCCATTTCTTATTTCCCAAAAAATGTGTTGTTGGATCAGTAAGAAGTATTGTCTAGCAGTGTTCCAAATTAGTGATCCTTTTTCAGTAGGAGTGAATCTAATAAGCTCCTTCATTTCTCTGTGATTGGCATATTTGGCTGTCCAAATGGCTGCCCATGGATTATTGGGCGCAGAGAGCCATTGCCACCATATTTTTGCACCCATGATTACATTACTGTGATTAGGATCACGCAAACCTATACCCCCTTTTTCTTTTGGCTTGCATGCTATAGTCCATTTTACTAAGGCCCATTTGCAGTTTGTGCCAGTTGCACCCCTGAGAAAATTGCGCTGTAGAGCTCTTATTTTTTTAAGGACCCATTTAGGCACTGTGAGGATTGAGAAGAGGTAGAGAGGCATTGCCTGAAGCATCGCTTTGATTAGCACTAATCTACTAGCTATGTTCAGAGTTCTGTGAGTCCATAAATTGAGGCAAGATTCAAGTTTCTCAAGGAGCAAATGCCAAGAGGCGTGCTTGATGGCAGAGTCTATAAGGGGGGCGCCTAGGTATTTGGAAGGTAAGGAGGCTATGTAGAAGCCTAGAATGCGGGAAATAGCGTGTTGAGTAACAGGAGTGGTGTGAAAAAAGAAGATATGCGATTTTTCCATGTTTATTCTTGTTCCTGAAGCATCAGAGAAATCATTCAAAAGGGATTTAGAAAAGGAGGCTTCCTAAATAGAAGGGTACCCAAACAACATGTTGTCGTCAATGAATTGTTGATGAGTGATGGCTAGAGAATTGTGAATGGAAATTCCTTTGAGATGCTGGGAGAGGAGAGCATGTTTGATATGGTGACCTAGACCTTCTGCCATTAGAACAAAAAGGAATGGGGAGAGGGGATCTCCTTGCCGAATGCCTCTGGAGGGACTAAAAGGTTGAGAGGGAATACCATTTCTGAGGATTGAAAAGAATGTTGTAGAAATTAAACTCATAATCCAGCAAACCCACATTGGTGAAAAAACAAATGCAGCTAGCATTTTTGGAATATGAGTCCAGCTTAACTTATCAAAAGCTTTGGAGAGATCGATCTTGAGAATCATACCTACCTATTTAGAGTGCTTGAGGGAGTGTATGATTTCATGAGTGAGGATGATGCAGTCCATTATTTGTCTTCCTTCTACGTATCCAGATTGTTTAGGCGATATGAGCAAGGGTAGAAGCAACTTCAACCTGTTGGCAATAACTTTAGATATGACCTTATAAATAACATTGCAAAGAGCTATTGGGAAAAAAAATTCTGGAGTGATAGCGTTCTCTTCTTTAGGGATGAGGGCGATGAAATTTCAGTTTAGAGAAGGCAGAAGCCAATGCAGAGTGCACGATTCCTCCACAACTAGCTACACCTCCTCTTTTATAAGATCCCAAAATGAGTGGAAGAAAGTAGTGGTGAAGCCATCTGGACCAGGAGCTTTGCCTTCCTTTAGCTGGTTCATAGCCAAATCCACCTCCTGAGGCGTGGCTGGCCAAAGAAGGAGTTGGTTGTGTTCTTCTGTGATAATTTTTGGCACATTTTGAGTGATCTTTTCAGTAGTAGGCCACCTTTTAGTTTGGGGTTATTGATGGACCTCCTGGAAGTGTCTAATGAACTCCTATTTAATCTTTGCATGGCTTTCCACTCTTTCCCCTCCTTGCTTTTGTATGAAAGATATGGTATTGTGCATTCTTCTCTATATTGTAGTTCTGTGGAAGAATTTAGTGTCCCTCTCTCCTTATTTCCACCATCTGATCCTAGATTTCTACTTCCAGATAATTTCTTCCTACTTTCTTCTCTCCTCCAATTGATTATGAATGCACTTTTCCTATTCCAAAGTCCCTTCCATGTATCCTTCTGTGATTATCTGTTGTTGGAGTTCTCTCATTTATTTGTTTAGATCTTGTTGAGCCTGGAAGATGTTGCCAAAAGTCTCTTGATTCGAGTGCTTGATTTGGGATTTCAGGAATTTGAGTTTTTGTTGAAACTGAAACATTTATAATCCTTCTGGCATTGGGAAGTTGTTCCAAGTATATCTGATGAGATCATTGAAGGCAGGATGGGAGAGCCAAAAAGCTTCGAAATGGAATGGAAGTCTGGTTGAATTGCTTTGTCTTTGCCATTGGAGAGAGATAGGCCAATGATTAGAATATATTAATGGAAGAATTGATGCTGAGATGTCACCGCCAAGATGCACTGCGTTATCAGAGATGAGGAATCTTTCTAATTTAGAGGCAATTTGTTGTCCCCCATCCCTGCGATTTCTCCATGTTTGCATTCCATTGCACAATTGCAGATCTATTAGCAAATTGTTCTGGATAAATTCTTTAAAGTGGCCATTTTCCTGTTCTAGCTTGGCTCGGCCTCCTTGTTTTTCCCATAGCTTGGTGATCATATTAAATTCTCCTCCAATGATCCATAGAGGATGGACTCTATTGAAGTTAAGTGTTTCTATTGTGTCTAGAAGAGCGACTTTCTTGCCTGCTTCTGGTGGGAAGTAGACATTGGTGAGATGTCCATGAATGTTGGTGCCGATTATATGAAAAGTTGCCTGTATAATGTGATGGGAGGCATGAAAGTCTGAAAGCATTATATCTTGTGTGTTCTAGGCAATTTCCAGTCCCTCGGAGGCACCCAAAGCATCCATTGCAACCGAGTGACAACTTGGCCATGCTCTAGAGAGGATGTTTCCAAGTGTGTTACTGTTACATTTCGTTTCCTGCAAGAAGAAAATCTGGGGCTGCTCCTGCTTTATCATATTTTTTATCATTATAAGTTTCCCGGGGCTATTGAGCCCTCTTAGATTCCATCAAATGAGCTTCATGATTCACTATTAGTGGTGGGCTTATAATACTTTGTCAATTTAGCATATTTGCCTGATTCAACCAGGATTTTCCCTATGGCAATAGTTCTTTGAAGATCTGTCTTTCTTCAACATTTTTTGGAGTCTTTGGGAAGGAAGCTTCCATCCCATTGACTACCTGGCTGTATGCCCAGTTGTTGTTACTGGTAAGCCTTGGAGATGATAACTTCTAGTGTACTGAGCTGATGCGCTTGAATCTTATCGTAGTCTTTCTTTCTGCATACTTGTTCAAGCTCAAAGATGTCTAATCCTCCCAAATCAATGCTTTCTGGTTCTTCTTCCATGTGTTGCATCTAACTGCTTTCTATTGAGGTGAGTGTTAAGGGCAGAGACTGGCTGGGGAAAGCGTCAACATCCATTTCATTGGGTTTCCAATCAGGGTTCTTTTGAGTCGCCTCAGGAATCCTGATTATGTCTTTTAGGGGCTTGGGGGAGGGAGAGGATCCAGGTAGAGTGGGGGGAGAGGACGTGATGATTAGCGGTGGGATTGGCAAAGAGTTCTGAGGTGGGTCTTCTAAAGTTTTAACAAGAACCTCAAAGTTGTTGCTTGTGGAGGGGATGGAGGCAGCGTCTTGCTGGGGTTTTTCCCGGAGGAAGGTTTTTTATGCAATCTTTTGCGATTTGTGACCTTCATGAAGCCATCATGGTCCGACTTGCCTGAGGGCTCAGAGGTTTGAGTTTTAGCATTAAGAGGACAATCTCGAAAAAGATGTCCATGTGCATGACACTTACGACAACGAAAGGGTACATGTTCGAAATCCAATTGTTGGATCCATTCAAAGTCATCATGGAAGAGACTTACTGAGTCTGTAAGGGCTTTGTCCAGGTGCACGAAGGCAGAAATGCGGGCATAGGATGTGTATCTGCGCAACTTCATTTCTTCAAAAATTTTGATAAACTCTCCCAACCCCTTGCTAATGTCTCTGAGAAATTATTCATCCCAGTATTCCAATGGGAGTGAGTACATCCTGATCCAGACTGGTGCCCAAATGAGATCCTCCTTGTTAGGGTTAAATCTCTCTACACATTCCCTCAAATACAAACCAGTAGAGTTAAATAAGTAGGGACCTTCATCCATAACCCTATTCCAATCTTCGATGCAAATGAAAATCACCGTGAAAAACCCTTTTGGTCCTAGCTGTAGGGTGACATGTCCCTTGGGCTTCCATTTGGCAGAGATCCATCATTGCAAAGCTTTTTCAGTTGGCCGATTCCAATAAATTTTCCATTGAGAGCATGGTCCTTCATGTACTCGATATGACCATTGATTCTATGGCTGGGAAGTTCTATCTTGGGTCTTTTAGTAGCTATGGGTCTGCATGTCGCTAAAGTAACCTTGGTCATTTCCTGTTGCCCAATATTTCCTTATTGTTCTTCTCTGCATCTGTCTGACTAAACAGTGAAAGCATTTGTTGTTTCTTGCATCAGGGGGTCCCGTTTATCCGTGTTGTCTTGTTTTGGTCCCAAAGGCCTAGACAGATTCTTCACTTGAGGATCACTTTCGATTGAAGGGGAAGGCTTTGAAGCCCCCCCTGGGGGAAAGCCATTGTAGAGTAGATTATGACAACAATCTCCTGTCACAGTGAGGTAGGCGTATGATAAATGGGGGTAGAACAGTTTCAGACTGCACCGTTGTAGAGGTGAGCAGAAACCCTAGGTTGCAGAGCTTCGACCTTCCTTTTTTGAAACATCCGATCACTTTTATCTTATTCAATATGAACCCTTAGATTATAAACCTAAGAGAATGGTATTATAAAACGAATGGAATAATATTAAACCCAAGGAATTAATATTATAGACCCAAAGTATATAAACCCTATAAATATTGTAAACCCTAAAATAAACATTGTTGACCTAGTTGATTTTCATATTGAGACAATCCTTGTCATAATGCGACATTGGGCCATGGTTGACTGTGAGTGGAATTTATATTACAAACTTGATGGATTATAAACCTAAAAGATTTACATTAAGCCGTAGGATTAATAGTATAAACCTTTTCAATAATATTAAACCCTACAAATATAAACCCTTAGATTAATAAAACCAAGGGATTGATATTATAAACCCAAGGGATTAATAATAAAAACTAAAGGGAATAATATTAAACCCAAGGGATTAATATTGTTAATCCAAGGTATATAGACTCTAAGATAAATATTATAAACCT